>PVIC010017111.1:0-33135 GCA_004025085.1 Thryonomys swinderianus
TGTATCACTTCTCTAGTGTGAGAAACTGGTGTAAATGAGGTCCAAAATATGTGACAGATACAGTGAAACAGGAAGAAAATGTTCAAAGGGGAAGAACTAGGTAAGGAGGCCCGGGGAAGCAAAGAAGGGAAAGAAAACACGTGATGGTAAAAGGATGAAATGGAAACAAAGCTCACCATAAGCTTTGACACTGCCCTGAGTTCTATTTCTCACTTGTGAAGACAGTTATCTGCTTTGCTCTAACACGCGCCCTTCTACAGTTCAGTTTTTAGGGTACCTGTGAAACACAGTATGACCAAAATTCCCTCTACAACCCAGTGATCCTGGATGTGCTGGAAACTCAAAGTCCATCATGAGCCACCCTCCCCGCACTTTCCTGGTTCCCTCTGCAGTTACCGTCTCTGCACACAGGTTGTTCCCTCACCTGTGTCTCCTATTTCTCTAGCCCTGGACTTTGCCTAGGTTGCTGCCTCTGTCAAAATTTCATATCAGCTGTAATTTCATATACACACTTACCCTACCCAATGGTTTTTCATATTTTCCTAACAAAGTCCAATTAAAATGTTAGTTGGTATTTTTCTCAAATGTTTTTCTTAATCTTTTTTAAAAAGCCAAATAAATTGCTTCACATTATAATATCGCTTTGAACTCTATCTTACTTTGTGTTTCATTAGAAAATCTTGGTGTGGGCTGGTAGATTAGCTCAGTGGTTCCAGCGCCTCCCTCACAAGCACAAGGTCCTGAGTTTGATCCCCGGAAACCACATACAATGCTGGGCGTGGTGACTCAAGCCCACCAACAATCAACACCACATACCACGGTGCTGGGTGTGGTGGCTCACGCCTGTCATCCCAGCGCTCGGGAGGCGGAGGCAGGAGAATTGTTGAGTTCCAGGCTTGTCTGGGCTACATAGTGAGCTCAGGGGCAGCCTTAACTACAAAGCGAGGCCGTCTCAAAAAAAAAAAAAAAAAGAAAGAAAGAAAAGAAAAGAAAAAAGAAAATCTTGGTGTATCTCTAGCTCTTCTCACTGCTTTTTTTTTTTTTTTGAGACAGGGTCTTGCTTTGTAGTTCAGGCTGCCCCTGAACTCACTGTGTAGCCCAAGCACACTTTGAACTCAGCAATCCTCCTGTCTCTGCCTCCCGAGTGCTGGGATGACAGGCGTGAGCCACCACGCCCGGCTCTTCTCACTGCTTTGCAACTTGAGGTTTTTTGTTTTTTTTTTTCATCTTGTATTCTTAGAGTATCTTAGAATGCTTGAAAATGTTTAATGCTTTTATTTTAATAGTAATCTAAAAAGTACACTTGAGCATATTTCAAATCATCCGGTTAGGCATTTATGACTGGACACTATCACACTATTTAAATGCTACTTTACAGTTAAACTTGAATCAAGCTGTCAACAAGTCATACATCTTATTTTTATGTGCTAATGGGAAAAGAATGTGGGATACACTCAAGTATAAACCATACCTTGCTCTGAATGGTAGGTTTAATAAGTATGGCAACAATGTCATACAAAGACGCTTTTTCATAGTATAAAGAGGCAAAAACAGAGTATCAGTTTTTGTAATTGTTTGCTATACAATTGCCCCCAAATTACACATTATTTGTTTGCTGATGTTTCACTTGTGCATACATTTGGCAAATGACATAAGATTTTTTGTCATATGACTTAATGATTTTTTAAAATTTAAAATGGATTTTTAAATAGTCAAATTTCAGAATGTCATGGTTTTATGATTTTTCTACAATACTGGAAAAGTGATACAATTAAGAGAAGACTCTGTTGTTAATTTAAATATATTTTATAGGACAACTCCAAAATAATAAGGACTCAATAAATTATTATAATACAAATTCTTTACAAATCATATTAATGACAGAAAATACTATTTGAACTTTTTTTAGGTACTAAAAACAGGGCACTAGTGGTAAGTATATTCATACTATAGACAAACGTGTCTATAATATTTTCATCTTAAAAGACTCAAACTATACACACATTTAATGACCCCCCTCTTACTCCTGCCTCTAGCCTCAATTTGCCACAATTCCACTTTCTGTGCCATGACTCTGATTACTTCATATTTCTCATATAAGTGGAATATATAGTATTTGGTATTCTTTTGTTGTGAGTGTAGCTTGCTTCACTTAGTATAATGTCTTTAAGATTCATCCCTGGTTTTGCATGTGTAATACTATAACTGTGTTATAATAGTGTATTGCATACATATACCACATTTTTGTTTTTCCATTGATATCTTTGCTGACATTCTCTGGTTACGGTGCATAGTGCTGCCAAACACAGATTATATCCTGAAGAGTCTGCTTTCAATCTTAATAAAAATATTTTCCAATAAGAGGTAAGTAATGAATATCTCTATTTCTTATGGCTCAAAAAGGCCTTTAAAATCATCCTTAAAGTTTCTAGATCCCTTTTTTAGAGGCAGCATTCCATATATTGAATGAAGTAACATCCATTTATGTTTGACATTTCAATATCATTTGGTAAATATTATTGTTTGTAATTTTACTTTGGAACTTACTTGGCCATATATCACTAACCTAATGTATGAGTTGCTGGGACTCCTTAACCATCATTTTATATTTCCTGATATTATAAAATAAAGCTCTCCACAGAACTAGAGAAGATACACAAAACAACTTCAGACATACTAAGCTACCTCATCTTTGACAAAGGAGTCAAGAACACCTACTAGAGGAAAGAAAGCCTCTTAAATAGATGCAGCTGGAAAAACTGGGTTTAAATTTGCTGAAGATTAAAGCTAGACCTAAATCTTTCATCATGCACCACACCACAATTGAAGTGGGTGAAAGATATAAATAAAACATAAACAATAAACCCGCTGAAACACAGGTTAAGTAGAACTCTTCAAGACACTGGCATAAGAAAACAATTGTGGGAACAGAACCTCATTACCACAGGAGGTACCACAAAGAATCATTAACAAGAGAAAACTGCACAACAAGAGAAACTACCAACACAGTGAAAAGACAACCTACAATGCAAGAAAAAATCATTACCAGCTGTTCCTCAGATAAAGCACTGAAGTATTCCTCAGACAGGAATATTACTTAGAATATATAAAGAAGTTTAAAAAAGCAGGCCCCTTAAGCTTGAAGACCCAATTCAAAAATGGGTATCTGAAATTAACAGACATTTCTGAGATGAAGAAATAAAAGAAGCAAATAAACACCTGAAAAAGGTTCACCATCACTAGTCATTTGAGAAATGCAGATGAAAACTGAGACTCCACCTCACTCCAGAAAGAACGGCTGCCATCAAGAAATCAACAAATAGCAAATACCGGCAAGGCTGGAGGGAGAAAGGAACGCTTTTCCATTGTTAGTTGAAATGTAGACTAGTACAACTGCTGTGGCAATTGGTGTGGTGATTTCCCAAAAAATTAGGGATAGAGGTCCCACTTGATCTTGCTATCTCCCTGCTGGGTATGTTCTTGAAAGAATTAAAAGCATCACACCACAGTGACAAAAGTGTACCCATGTTTATAGAGGTACAGTTTGTAATAGCTAAATCTTGAAAACAGCCCAAAAGCTCATGAACTGGTGACTGGATAAAGAAGATTTTGTTTTGTTTTTATAAACAATTTTATTTGTACACTTTATATATACACCATGATCACACTCAACAGTGAAAATCTGTACCAAGTACATGACACTACTTAATACTCATTTTTTCCCATTCCCCAGGCTACCCTATAATCACCACACCCCTATATAAATTTATTTCTTTTTTTTTGAAACATCACATTTTCCCTCCTCATTTTCTAAAAATAACATGTAATACTACTCAGCTATAAAGAAAGATAAACTGGAGACACTTATAGCTAGAGGGATGTACCTTGAGGCCACACTCAAAAGTGAAATAAATAGGACACACATGTGTAAATACCATATAATTTCTTTTGTATGAGAAGCTGAAGGTGTAAATGAGGATCAATAGGTATAATAGATATTGTGAAATAGGAAGAAAATTTTCAAAAGGAAAGGAGAACTAGGGAGGGGAGTAGGGGAAGAGAAAGTAGGAACAAAATTGAAGGTAAGAAGGAAAAAAAAGTTTATGTATACAGGAGGGTTTCAGGGAGGGACAGAAATGAGAAAAAAATGAGAATCAAGCTATGTTATGTACAGATACAAATTCTTAATGACGAATATGATCATAAATTCCACCTAAAATGTACCAATAAACTCAATAAAAAAGGAAGCTTTCTACTCTGAAGCTCATTTTTTAAATGTTACAAAGTTTTGATGATGTTAAACATAATTAATGGAGTGAAGATGCTATTTTGTAGAAACTGACTTAAACATGCATTAATGTCAACTTTGACTTTTCCTATATTTTGAGAAATTGCTCATTTCATGTCTTACGCATTTTTAAGTCAACTGATAAGGAGTTGTGGCTTATACCTATAGGTTTACCCAAACAATCCTGCATTCATACGTGGAACTTTTTAGAAGTGGCCGTATCTAAGGTGCATGATACTGGGGTGAAGTGTGTGGTAATGAACTGGTTTAGCATAATTTTGGGTGTTGATAATGGAAAGCGCACCCATTATATGAATGGTACCAACCAATACCTTTGTATCCTGGACTGAATATAAAGGAACAGATGGAAGGCAGGCTGCTTGCTGCTGCATCCTGCCTACCCTGCCACAAGCTGTTTCTCCTCTTTCATGACCCTCTGCTATGAAGGTTGGCCTTGGGCCCAGATTATGGCCTGAAAATTTTAGAAATTATAAGCTGAAACAAACTTTTCTTCCTTTACCTCTGAGTGTCAGATATTTTGTTTCAGCAGTGAGCAGGGAATTAAGACATAAGGTCATAGGCCCTAAACACACATCGTCTATATACTGAATGGATGAAACCACTGTGGATCAACTTCTCCACTTCTACAGCTAGGTAAGAACTAAGCTGCCAGGCTTTAAAATAAGATGTGAAACAACTAATGGACTTAACGAGAACTCTTCTTATGGCTAGAGTAACCACCTTTGAGGGACACATATTTAAAATTTGAAAATATCTGAGGGGGGTCAAGAACATGAATAGGGGAACTGTTTCTTAAAAAACTGAAATCATTCACAAAGTTAGAGCACATAAATAGAAAGTGGGTGACTTAATGGGACTGAAAGATTCCAAATGAGCTACTTCAGTTTGAATTGGGGCTTCTTAGATCCATCACTGCCCAGTTTTCACAGATGTCCCTCTTGCCCTTCAAGCATCTATTTTTTGAGTCATTCTTCAGGAAGAGGAACAAAAAGTTTTAACTCGAAGCAAATGAAAGCTACAAAGATTGTTCAATGGAGTTTCAATTCAATATATGTCTTTGAAGGCAGTTAACCATCGATTACCCTGACTCATGTAACACTTGTGGAAGGTGTCACAAAAGCATAACCTGATTTTAACATTCTGAAACAACGTCTGTCCATTAATTAGTACTGTAATGGCTACTTGCAACTGTTCTCAGAAGATAACTGGGATGCTTGTGTGTAAGCTAAACAGTCTGTCAATGGGAATCCTTTAAAAACATACAGCAAGCAATCACACCAAAATATTAATTTGCACTCAAACACTTGATACCACAAGACTCTCCAATTATCTCTCAGTATTTAAGCCAGAAGACTTTTCCAGGCTTTAAACTAGTCTCTAAAGAGATTTAATTCAATATTACTTACCCTAAAGCAGTCAGTGTGCTCTTTTTCTGACCTTCAGGTCAATGAGAGTGACCCAACTGAGACCCAATCAAATCTAAATATGTTCCCCCTAAAGAACTATTCACAAGGTTAATTGTATCTGGTTCTATTTGCTGAATAAGGAATCAATTAAAGAGAATAGCGAAAGAAGCCATAAATGGCTCCATGAAATATATAGAAGGGAGCCATATATGCAAACAGATTCACATTGCTTTCAATCTACATAGATCTCTTCTAGGAAGAAAACAAACCCATGACAGAGACATTTCTCATGCTTTCTATCATCATTTTAACCATTATCAACTTTATTCCCGCATCAAATCATGCTATTTGTGAATCCAAAGAGGACAAAACAGATACCTACAACTATTAAGTCACTTGCCTAGATATGAATGTTATTGAGATGTGTTTACAGACTGCATTGTGGGAAAACACAATACTAAAACATAGAGTTGTAAAAACATGTTGGGGGTTGGAAAGGAAGGTTACAGTAAAAAAACTAAACATATTAACATTCTAGGTTTATGTGGGCATTGAAAGTTTTATATCAAAAGAGTCCAATTTATAAAAGAATATAATAGGAGGAGAAAAATGCATTTTACAAGAAATGCATGGGGTCATAGTATCTAAATCCTTAACATTATGCTCATTTATGAAATATACCAATACAAAAGAGAAGGAAACTATTCTTTAAAATCTTAAAAGAAGGACAATAACCATTAAAGTGCTTAGGATTACACTTTTCTGAGTTCTGCTTGTGTATTTTCACATTCTTCACCACAGTCTTTCAGGAAACTGAGGTTACAGATCTTAACTTGTACCTCGGGCCATACAACAAGGCTAATGAAGCAGGTAGGATCTGGAATCTTGCAGCTGATTCTTTAACTGCATCTTCTACTTATTTTCAAAGTTTTGACATACAGATAGAAAGATGGTCCATCATGAAATCTTGTACTGAAGTGAAAACTAGTCAAAACACACAATCATGGAGGCCTAACAGAGTGTCGAGGTGGCACTTGGAAGCAGAGGGGAAAGCCATCCAGAGCCAAGAGATCAGAACTCAGTCAACCAAAGACCCTCATCACAGCCCTGCTACTACAGTCAAGTTCTCTAGGCAGTTCCTAAGTGTGGATCACTCAGTTCCCACCATTAACACTTCTTTGACTTATTCCAGACAAGGCAAATGTGACACTTCACTAAATTGTCTGAGATGAATTGGAGGCTTTGTACAGAGATCTGTTTCTTGCATATGGCCACAATAATGAAGTGGAATTCTGATTTTCCTTTCTAAAATGTACCAGTATGGGTACTTTAGGGTCAAAAACTGTCTTCAGTCATTCCATCAGGAGTCAGCCTTTCCTAGTGTAACAATTCATCCACATGGTCGTCCATTCACCCACGCACACATTAGCCAATTCTGCATGGAACTGAGTTTAGTACTGAAATTGGAGGTAGCTTATGGTTTATATAGGCAGGACATATATAAGCTTTCTAGTTGTAAACTTCATTCTGACAGCTTTGTAATTTTAAGACATTTGAAAATTGCTCTTTGGTGCTTTTCTTTTGCTTAGGTTCAATACATAGCTTCTTTTGAAAGTTGTGTTCAATTCAATCATTTCCTTAGAGAGACGTGGAACTGCTTACCGGTTTCATATAATAACGAATCATTCTCTGTACTTACCATCCCCAAATCTCACTGTGCTTGGACTAAAGGTGGCCAGAAAATTTAATCCATTGCATGGCACTTCCAAAGTAGTTCGCCTCATGGTGCCCTCTCATTCCTCCCTTCTAACGGCTATTCTTGCCTAAGTATTAAGCCAGGACTTGAACTATCAGAATCAACATCTAAGACAGGATTAGCTTTCAAAGGAAGGCAATCATTTACCAGGCCTCCTGAGGAAGGCTGACTTTTGGAGTGATCCTCCCCTACAGAAGTAAGACTAACGTACTGAAGTGGTAACACAAAGTCTACAGAGCATGTGAGATGCATTCAACAGTAGCTGGGTGCCAAGATCAATGACTATTATGGGAAAGCAAGAGAGAAAGACGCAGCAGCAAGTGCAGCACAGGAGGAGAGGCTGACACAAGAACACACCTCTTGCTCTTCATCAGACAAGCTGTTGAACTCCACGTAACAAGCCGAACACATAACACCTCCTTTATGATTTAACACCCTTTTTGGTCTTTAGCTTTATGTTTCCCTCAATCACCCAGGAAGTAGAAAATGAGTTCAGTACAAGAAATCATGCTCTCTTAAATGGCTCGAGACAAAAGTACAGATTAAATTCACTGAGAGACCCAGGTGAATAAGGACTCTTCACACGGCACATATGCCCAAGTTGTGCATACATTATAACAATTTCATCATTATTATTTTTAAACAGTGAAACAACTTCATTGAGCTGAAAAACTCACATACCATGTGAACCATAAAGTTAGTATTCAAGAGTCAATATATCCCAGCAAATCACCAGTGTGGCATAGCTATACCTGTGATAAAACTCACTGCTTCCTCTGACTGCATACCTCTGAAGTGTGCAAGAGAAGAGACTTCTCAGGTCTTTCAGTACCAAACAAATGTTCCCCTGTGCTTCTCCCTAGTACAGGTGCTCTTCTTATCATAAAGTTGTTTTTTACTAAGTAGCAATTGTACATGACCACGATGACTGTGTAAGGGACCACGCACAATGTCTGTGACCCGCACCTGCTTGAGCTTGATAATTAATCTCTTCAACAAGACCCTGTTGTTGTGTCTTTTATGAAGTATCTTTTATGAAGCTTCTAGTAAGTGGCCAGGGAGGTGATACTAATCCACTCTTTGGAGAATTTTCCTAGAAGCTGGTCACATGCTGAAATGAGTAACTTTCCCACTGGGAACTAAGTTGAGTGTAAAAATGGCTTCCACACTGTGTCTTGCACCTTCAAGCAAGACCAAATTAAAACGTGTCCCACACGGCATTGCCGTCTCTTTTTTTTTTTTGGAGACAGGGTCTTGCTTTGTGGTTCAGGCTGGCTCTGAGCTCACTATGTAGCCCAGGCAAGCCTCGAACTCAGCAATCCTCCTGTCTCTGCCTCCCGAGTGCTGGGATTACAGGCATGAGCCACCACGCCGGGCACTGTGGTATGTGGTATTGATTGCTGGTGGGCGTGAATCACCACGCCCAGCATTGTATGTGGTTTCCGGGGATCAAACTCAGGACCTTGCGCTTGTGAGGCAGGTGCTGGAACCACTGAGCTAACCCTCCGGCCCTGCCATCTCATTTTTAAGGAAAGGAGGATAGTACAATTACACTCCACTGATGTGGTCTCACTACCATGAATGTCTAATCCGTGATACAATTCACAAGCCCACTCTCTGTATTGTTTTTCTCTCACCAGATGGCTATTTCAGCCACATTAAACCTGCAGCCCACTGACTCTTTGACCTTGTAATAATAAATATATGTAAAAAAGAAGTTTATTTACTACTATACATTAATTTATTACACAACTTACACTTGATCTTAGCCAAAAGGCCGAGAAGCGATATTACACAACTTATATATGGCTTTAGAAATTCCTCTTTGTTCATTTTTGCCCTGGGAAGCCAAAAGGTTAGACTCACCTGCATATGGAAGGAACTTGGATTTTATACTTAATGGAAAAGGATATCACTAAAGATTTTTTCCCCAGAGGATCTACATAATTCAATATTAAATTTTTAGCGCAATCGTTCAGTCTGTAAGGAAGGTGCCTCTCTTTTTTCCCCACTAAAATTCTCAGTTAAACTACTATCACCTATGCTTAGACCAATGTTGGGCATTTAGATAATCATACTGATTTTTTCAATCAATCGTTTTATTATGAAAACTTTCATACTTATAGAAAAGCTGAAAGAACTGCACAGAAAAACACCCTATATACCTACCACGCTGAGTAACATTTAAATTCTTTGCCACACTTAGCCAGGCTAACCTGATCTCTTATATTTACCTCTCATGTGTCCTCATTTCTAATTCTCTCTCCTGTTGTTCATATCCAGGCAATTTCCATTCTCTTACATGGTTTCCCTGACCCAGGGCTCTTATTTTGATTTCTCTGCTAGGTGTTGCCCTGATCCAGGTACTCAGAGACCTTTTCCTGTTCTTCCTCTCACAGATCTATCTTCTGCCCCCAGTCACTCTCTCATACAATTCACCCCCATATTTGGCTGGATGTAACTCAGCCCCTGTGGTTGGAAATTATCCTCTGTATTTGTTTTGATGTTCACTTCCTTCACATCTTATTTCACTAAAGTATGAGTTCAAGGAGATGTAGAACCTTCGTTGTTTTAATCATATTCAAAACTTGATAGCTTAAGTGGGACTTATTTATAGTGGGAATTGGAGTCAAATTAATATGTGTTATATGAACTCGTAACTATTTATGATTCTACAGAGAAGCAGAACTGATTGTGTTGAAAGATACACAGTTCAAAGGGAAAAAAAAAAACTCTTAAGACATGGAACACACAGCCGCTTGTACATAACTGTATCTAGCAGTTTGCGAGGAAAGGGTTCTTTTCAAGCAAGAGCAAAATAGGTACCTGCAAAGTTGATGACTTACAAATATGGTTCCGTGATCACTGTAGACATAGCCACAGTGGACCTGTGTAGGTCAGATGGACCTAAGTACCATTGATTTTCAGGGAAGAGCTACACAGAGAGAAGGAACATTTGATTTTTGTCCATTGTATGCACAAAGATAATGTGAAATACTTAAAGATGTTGAATTAGTTAGCATTACATTATCCATGAAGTATTTCTTTTTTCTTTTCTTTTTTTTTTTTTTTTTTGCTTTTTGAGACAGGATCTCGCGTTGTAGTTCAGGCTGGCCCTGAGCTCACTACGGTGCCCAGGCAAGCCACCGCAAACGCAGCAATCCTCCTGTCTCTGCCTCCCGAGTGCTGGGATTACAGACGTGAGCCACCACATCCGGCATTGTGGTATGCGGCGTTGATTGTTGGTGGGCGTGTCTCCCCGCCCAGCATTATATGTGGTTACCGGGGAATCGAACTCAGGTCCTTGCACTTGCGAGGCAGGTGCCGGAACCACTGAGCTAACCCTCCGGCCCTCCATGAAGTATTTCTAACCTATTGCAACTATTGTGAGAACATCATTTTAGGCTAAGTTTGACATTTCTTCCAAATATTGTGGATGGTATTTTTTTTCCCTCATAACCTTCTTCCTAGCACCATGGAAAGCTTCAGGATAAAAAGAGAACTGTGGTGATTTTCCTACTAATTAGTTGCTCTTATTAAAAAGAGCAAGATAATTGATTTTAGGATGCACTACCCCTTATTAAGACCTAATTAAGCTGTATATCAAAGACTAATTAAATGGCATTATTCCATCTCACTGATGAGTCTTGATGCCTGGTGAATAGATTTGGGTGGTGGATGAATACTCTTGGAATAGATTTCACAGTTAGACAGATAAATATAGACGAAGAAGCTGAGTAAAGGGAACTTTCGATTATCTAAACCTAACACACTTACTGGTATTTCTTCAGCCTGACAGTTTGAAATACACAACATGAAACATGTGAACAGAAACGTAGTACTGTGGTAGGAGAGGGAACAATGAGAGAGTACCTGTGGGACACTGAAAATGCAAATATTCCATTAACCATCCCAATGAAAAGGTGGGCTGGAGAACCGAAAGTACTTACATGTTTACTTATTCTTTTGACGAGTTAAGGAACTCAGTCTTTAAAACTTTTATTTTGTTGGCACACTGTATACAAACATATGATCATGTTCAACATTGAGAATTTGCACCAGTACAAGACACATTGTGCTTCTCATGTTTTTCCTTTTCTTTACTCTCCCTACAACCCCCACTCCCTTTACATATAAGCTCTGTTTTGTTTTTAGTATCAAATGTTTTCATTTATTTACTTTCCCCACCCCCTTTCCCTTTTCCTTGTGTACATTTTCTTCCTATTTTACGTTACCTATCACAGATTTTGGAGCTCATTTACACCTTCAGTTTTTCATACCAGAGAAAAGATACAGTATTTACATATCTGTGTTCTATGGATTTCACTGGTGAGTATGTCAAGGTACATCCATTCAAGTATGAATGACTCCAATTTATCATTCTTTATGGCAGAGTAGTACTCCCTTTTATAAAAACTAACTCAGTATTGACAAACCTCAGATAAGAGCTTATTTATAGCCATGACACATATGTAAAAACCTCCGACCCTCTTTAAAGTTGCCTATCATCTTCCTTGCTGGGCTGTTCTTGTTAATGCAGGGCATGAGGTAGAGGAAAGAGTGATAAGAGGACTTTATTGTGGTAAAAAGTCTCAGAGACTGATGGACCTATAGCCCAGCCAAACAGAAACTACTCTTAATAAATATTTGGAGAAGAAGATAAATTAATAAAACAAATACTTTTCATAATTCTGTCCTGCAAAATTTTGTCATTACAAGCTAGTATTTTGAACAGCACATCAATTTATGGTGCCAGTATTCTATTTGACAGAGAAAATCACATCAGTACAAATGTTATGCAAATCCAGTCATTGTTTTAATACCATCAGGCTGATCGTGTACTGGCAAGTGTGTGTCTTCAAGGCTGTGTCACTGTGGGAACAAAACTCATCATTCCATTTAATCTATGAGGTCGTAACCTCCTTGGATTATAATGGGTGTCTTTCAAATTCCATAGCCCTCCATAATGCAGAAGCTTTTGAATAAATCACAAGATATTTGCAGAAAGTAATGATTTCACTATACAGCTGGGCTATATTTGATTGTCTTTAATAGTTACCTTCACTGGCAGTATAATAATTTGCAAACAATAACATCAGTCATATGTCACTTTTGTTCTCATTACTGGCCAAGGTATAACCCCCAGAACCAATAATCTATACTGCTGAACATCTAAATTAAATGTCACTGTGTACTAAGTGCAGGTTATTCATTTGAAACTGAACTTTTCCAACTATAACATGTATTTTGAATTATCTGAAGGACATCTACCCTTGAACTCTTTTTGCATTAATACACACAGAAGTGGATGTAGCTGCAACCTCACTAAGAAAAGCTGTACAAGCAGAGAACTGAAGTCTCTAATACAGTAAAATGAGTAAACAATTTATTTTTAGCTATCTTTACAGAACTCATGGGCAGGAGATAAGTATTTCAAATATTTCAAGGTTGTCATTATAGGTATTCAGTTATATTTAATCAAGTTTACAGTACTGTGTAGATTAGACAATCTAGATAGAACTTCTACCTTTTCATTTTATGTAAAATTATGTATTTAAATATAATTTTTAATAATTACACATTATAAATGACTGCTGAAAAACAATCAATTAATAACAAATATAATCTGTCTTCTATTTTGCATTTTGTGCCTCTTTTTCCTGATACAAGTAAAAGATGAAGGAAAGATGAAAATAGAGGGTTTAATTAATCTCTTGTTTTCATACCCCAAAGGGAACAAATCTTGCATGAGCCCAATGTTGAATCCATAAATCCATGACTCTAATCAATAATATTAACAAGATATAAATAGAGATATTTTATTAATTTCTTTCAGGTTCTTGCAAGAAAAATGCTACTAATATGGTTCAAGAAACATCAATGTATCAGAGAGGCAAAGATTGAAGACAATTTAAGGTAGTATAATAGTGAGGGAAATTTTTGACAACTGCAGATATCTAGGACCCTGCTAACTGGCTCCCAATCATTAAACTGAACACAACTTTATCTAACTGCCCTGAAAATTATTAACCTTGAGTCCAGTCTCATTAAGAAACAGTGTCTCAAGGTAGCAACAAATAACACTAGTTTGCAAATAATGCCTTTATACTAAAGACCCTATTGTGGCTGTGTCTGGATGTCCCCCCAAAGCTTCACACAGTCATAGATGTGGATTTCCAGATGTGCCTGGATCTAGAGTGTGTGATTCTGAGCATAAGTGTTTGATAACTGGATTGATTTATGGGATGATGCTATATGGGTTCTTCTTATTTGGTATGAGGAATAAAACATAAGCAGCAGAAAGACAGCTGCCTTCGCTGCCCGTCCCTTACTGCTTGCTCCTTTTACTGCCTTCTACTTGCCATGAATCCTTTCTCATCTGTGACACCCTCTGCCATGCCACCCTGCCTTGAAACCAGCCAAGTATGAACTGAAACCTCTACAAACTTTGAGCTACAATAACCTTTTTCTCTTTTAACTCTGGATGTCTGGTATTTAGTCTCAGAAACAAGAAAAGTAGCTTAAGACAAACTCAGCAGTTTGTTAAACGGATGATAGAGAATACAAAGAAATAATTTCAATCTGAAATTCTAAGTATAATAGAATTCCAGTGCATTAACAACGACCCCATGCCCCAATAAAACTGGCTGATTAAAATGTGCTTTGGGTTAGCAAAACTGAGATTTACATACAAACTCTTAGCAAGTCTCTTTGTCCAAATTATAATCAATTTATAATATATGTTATCGCTTCATGGCCACTGACTTCTAGTTAATGGCAGTGATAAATAAGGGCTTGGGAGGGTGTATCTCCTTCTCTCCTGCCTTGTTCTCACTCTGCTTCCTGCCTGCCGTGCCATGTGCAACCCTCCTCGACCATGCATTTCTGTCCCTATATCCTGGCTCTGGAGGCCAATGACAATGGAAGGAAACTTCTACAACCTCTGATCCTAAATCAGTCTGTCCTCCTTTATGTTGTCAGAGTCAGGGAGCTCTGAGGTGAATGTACTGTAACCAAGTCACTGAACTTGAGAGAGAGAGACAGACAGACAGACAGACAGACAGAGAGGATTTATATTACCATTAAAGGGTTACACCTTTCCCCTGCCCTCTGCTTTCGTGATAACAGCAAATACTCAGAAAGGATACCAATAAACATGGGTCAAAATAAATATCACACAGTTTAGGTAACTGACTTATAGAAACAGGCTTACTGGTCTCTTCTTCATTTTATATACAATTCTGGAAAATTTTGCCCTTTGCTTTTTTGAACCCAAAGATGGTTAGACACACAATGCTATGAAACAAAGCTACCATCAGTTTTCAAAGGGTTTTCACTTATTCTATGAGGAAAAGTAAAGGCTCTGATGAAGAACCAGGAAATAAGTTTAGGATCGCAACAACAGTTCTCTTAAAAATGTCACTTCTGTTGTGAATTTAATATTTCTTTCCAGTAGCTCAAAAAGTACTAAGTAGCTTTGCCCTGGAATCTGTGCTTATCTGACACACATGCTGGTGACACCCTGCTCCTTTATAGGAGAAACACAGAAGAGTTTTATGAACATCATCACCTTCATTTGTTTTTACCGTGCTTTGTATAAGTTTTATTTTTGTTGTTGTTTGTTTTTTGTTTTTTTGAGACAAGGTCTTGCTTTGTAGTTCAGGCAGGCCCTGAGCTCACTATGTAGCCCAGGCTAGCCTGGAACTCAGCAATCCCCCTGCCTTTGCCTCCTAAGTGCTGCAATGATAGGTGTGAGCCCACTATGCCCCAAAGAGGACTACTTTTTAAAGGAGGAGGGAGATGAATACCAATTTGGAAAACATCACTGTATTACTAAGTGGCACCATAAAAATAACTGTTAAAAGCTTAACAGAGGCTGTTGTTTCTCCTCTGCAACTGAAGGCAATTCTAAATAAAGAACAGCTCTCTGTATTGATTGGTTCCGAGTAGGATGACTGCTAATATTCAGACATGTCAGGAAAGCGTGAACAGCAGAATTAGACCTCACATCCCACGGCGCACAGTTCTGACCTGCACTGCGAGAGGTAGCTGAGCCTGAAATTCTCTCTTCAAATCACTCTCAGTTGTGTAGCGCCCAAGATTCATTTGATTTTTTAGTATTTTTTTCACAATTAAGACATGTAAACATGGACTATGAAAAAAAATGAAGGCATTAGCATCATTTAAATTTGCCCAGCATTCTGACCATATGAAATTAATCATTCAGACTATTTTATTCCATTTCACCATAGTATTTTCATAACAAATATTAAAACACTTACATCTTATTCTGGATCCAAATAAATGTAGGCTGTGTCTTTTAAAAACCCTACATTTGTGGTCAAATTTTCTGTTTAAAAATTCTTCATTAAGTGTAAAGTCATAAAACAATGCAAAACAGGATACTTCTAGATCTGAAGATATCATTATTACTCAGTGTGAAGCTACTGTAAATTTATTTTAATGAGAGAAAATTGTGACAATTGTAGCTCAGAAGAGATATTTTATATGCCTTAATAAAAGAAAATGTCTTAATCACTTAAATCACATATTACATATTTTTCCTTCACTGAAAATTTACTAAGCATTCAGTGCTGTGCTGGAAAATAAATATTAAAAAAACAAAAATACAACTAAAAGACAAATCTACGAGGTAAGTATCTTACTGTTACCCTCTATCACAATGCTTGCCTCTCCAAGACACATGGTCTACAGTCCTTCTAATAAGTATTTATAGCAATGATTAATTAGCGTATTTCTAACAATGTTGGGTATCAAGTAGAACTAGTCATTTATTTCACTTTAGGATTGGTTCAATATGTTTTTCCTCAAAAGTATTTCTAACAAAAGCAATTTTTTACTTGCAAAAGTTTATTTTGAGGCATCTGATGGAATAGTGCCTCATGCCCCCAAATCACACTTAACATGATTAGGGATCCACTGTGTTTGGATCTGCTATTCATGGTAGATTTTCAGTGAGAAAAGCTGTATGCCTGTCAGTAATTAAATTTCTCTGTTTTTCATCTGTGAAATGAGGATTCTATTATTTACTTTAGACTGGTGAATTAAGTATAGTAATAACTGCATTTCATTTATCATAAGGCCTGGTGCATGGTAAGTGGTCTATAAATATTGCTTATTAATAGTGGCATTTTTCATGATAAGGCAGATATCTGGACTGAAGTACGGAGACCTGGCATGTGTACAGAGCAGTAGCAGTATTTGTTCATTTAATGAAAATGAATCAAACATGTGCCAAAATGAAAAAGGCACTCCACATTTAAAAAATGAAAAAAAAAATTCTACCACTTTTCTCACATATTAAATTATACTCTATCTTCATACTCCTACAAAGTCACAAGTGAAAAGTAAAAAGTAAGAAGAGATGTTAACTTATGATGAACTTCAAAACTGCCATGGGCCACATGCTGTACCTCCATTTCCTTTGCCTTGTGACTTCATTCTTCTAAGTATGGAGAGTGGTTTCATGTATTTATATATATTATAGATTATTATAATATACAATAATATTTACTGTATATTTAATATATTATATATTATTATATAATATATATTTCATATATTACATATATTATATAGTGCTAGAAATGGTGCCAACCATACCCTTTGGTAACAAGCACGAAGCAAAAATGGCAGTGTGAGTTCCAAGCCAAGACATTAAACGACGCTTTGTTTCTGCTTGCCCTCTGAAGAAGACCTTGCTGACCCTTCTGGTGACACACAGGCAGCGCCACCATGGCTAAGCTGGTATTTTGTACACAGCCAGCAGCATGGTAACCTGACATTCTGTGCTATTTCATTCCATATGCCAATGAGATGTGTTTGGTTTTTCAGGATCAGGGTAGAAATTCTCACCAGTACTCACAGTTCTAAATTGTTTCTGTAATAAAATGAATTTTTATTTTTAAAAATAACTTTTATTTGTGCATATTTTAAGAAGAATCATTTTATGTTAAACTTGCTTTATGAGAGAAGAAATATTATGCCACGTATTTGTTTTAAAATGTTTCAGTGCCTCCTTCCCATAAAAAAGAAACGAATGTTGGTGGGTAAAGATGAAACCAGAATAAAATCTAGCTATACTTGCTGTAGCACTATGAGCTTCCACAGGGTTCACATTACTTTTTTTTTTTTTTTTTTTTTTTGCTTTTGAGACAAGGTCTCGCTTTGCAGTTTAGGCTGGCCCTGAGCTCACTATGGTACCCAGGCAAGCCGCTGCGAACTCCACAATCCTCCTGTCTCTGCCTCCTGAGTGCTGGGATGACAGGTGTGAGCCACCACGTCCGGCATTGTGGTATACGATGTTGATTGTTGGTGGGCGTGTCTCCATGCCCAGCATTATATGTGGTTACCAGGGATCGAACTCAGGACCTTGCGCTTGCGAGGCAGGCGCCGGAACCACTGAGCTAACCCTCCAGCCCCACATTACTTTTTGTAGAAAAATTTTAGTAAATAATTTAAAATGAAAAATAACATACTTTTAAAATGATTAGCTTTCACCATACTTCCTGATACTGGCATAACAACAGATATGTAATCCATGAGAATAAAATGGATAGCCTAGAAATAAATTTCTGTATGTATCAATTGATAGCAAACCCATGCTCAGACCACACACTGGGAAAGAATAATCCTCAATATATGGTGCTGGGAGGCAAGATTGCCATATGCAGAGAATGAAATTGGACTCTTAATTTATATCATCTATAAACATTAAACTAAAATGGACCAAACACATAAATAAATGAACTGAAACTATAAAACTCTTACAAGAAAATATAAGGGAAAAGATATACAACATTGGATTTGGCAACGGTTTCTTCTATATGATACCAAAAGCATGAGCAATGAAAGGAAAAAAGATAAACTGGGTATTATTAAATTACTTTGTCCATCAAAAGATACTATCAGCAGATTATATAGGTGACACACATTTAATTCATTGAATTAAATTAATCTAAGCATATACCACAAAGGAAAAGTCATATCACATTTACACAGCAAAACAAATCTTCACTGCTTGTCTCACATGTTAAATCAGACATTATCTTCATTCACCCATAAAGGAAAGTCACTAGTAAAAATAAAAACTAAGAAGAGAACTTTACTTTTGATTTATATGAAACTTACCATGAACCTAGGACTATGTGAGTTCCATTCTTTCCCATAGAGAATGGGAAAAATATTATAAATTATGTATATCATAAGGGATTAATATTCAGATTATATGAAAGAATTGGTATAGCTCTGCAGGAATAATACAAATAAAATATAAAGCTGTGAATAAATATTTTTCAAATGAAGAAATAAAAATGGCCAGTAAACACATAAAAATGATAGAATGGAACCCTTGTGAATTGCTGTCGAAATTGTATAATGGTGCAGCCACTTTGGCCATGCGTTGTCCTTCAAAAAACTTAAACATAAAGATTACTGTATAATCCAGCAATTTGATTTTTGAATGTAGACCCAAAAGAACTGGAAGCAGGAACTCAAACAGATGTTAGTACAGTATGTTTGCTGTGACCTTATCCACAGTGACCCAGACAGAGAAACAATGCAAGCATCTAGCAGTAGAGGAGCCAAGAAATATGACATGGGACATAGACATGCAACAAAATACTGTTCATTGTTCAACAGGAAGGAAACTCTGAGGCATGCTATAGGATGGATGAACCTTAAAGATGTTCTGCTCTGTGAAACATCAGTAACAAAGTCAGTATTCAGAATGGATACTGTCTGATTCCACACAGGTGCCATAACTAAAGTAGTAAAATCAGAGAGAAATTAGAAAGGTGGCTGATGAAAACTAGGGAAATGAGAGTTAGTGTTTAATGAGTACAAAATTTTACTTTAGGAAGCTGAAAAAGTTCCAAAGGTGACGTTAGTGGCACCATGCTCCTCCTGCCCCTGCCAGCCTGCCATGGCCCTAATCCCACATTGGTGATCATGATGGTTGGGTGAAGCACGGTGTGTATATTATTGTTCCTGAATTTACTACACATTCATATATGGAAGATTTCATGCTACAGATATTCCCCTCAATAAAATAAGCAAACAAGTAAATCATAGGTATTTTGGTCCTGTTTAGCTCTTTGAATCATTTCCTTCTTTCTGTCAGGGTGAAGCACCCAACTCACGGGACTGTTGAGACAGAGCAGGCGAGCTGCAAATGGCCCTCTCTCCTATTCCCTTCTAGCTCTAACTTTCTGGGTTAAAGCCTAGGAAACAGCAAGAGAAGAGGCAGGGTGTGTTCAGTGGAATGGTTTAGGCGACTCTGCCCTGTTCACTGGCCGGCATGGGTCTCACTGCTGCTGTGGCTTCTGCTGACTGTGCTTTGTGTAAACAGTAGGCTCTGCCTAGATCCCCACTCTTCGTGGTTAAATGTCTCTTGCAGCCTATTCCACTCAGCAAGTTTCCAGGCAGGAAATGGCATGCCAGCTTCCCACTCCGGTGGCCTGTCCTTTCCTTGGAAGTGCTTTAGCGTGGCCAGCGGAACACAACGATCTCTGTCCTAAATTCACTTTTCCCGAGATGTCAGTTTGCACTTGATCTAATTTATCAGACACTCATAGTTGAAATGGACTCAAGAAAATGCCTGAAGAGATCCACAGAGGTCTAACGTAAGCATTTTAAATATCCCTCAGTCTTTCCCACAGGGCTTACCAATTAGGATGAGGTGTGTGAAAATAATTTTTCATTTATGAAAAGAGTGAAGTTTGTTGGGAGAAAAAGAGGAATCAAGATATATCATGTATAGGTACAAAGTACCTTTGATGAATGTGATCATTATGTATATTTAAACTGTACCAATAAAATTAATTTTTAAATGCTGGGGGGTGAGTAAAAAGTCTGTGCCGCCACAAACCAGGAGTACATAGCAGAGCACAGCCTGAAACACTTAAAAAAATACATTTAGTCCATGGCAAAGTCTTGAGGTCCTTCCCAGACATGTATTACAAACCCACTGGTGGGTTCTGTTACTTGATTCAGCTGTAAATTCTGCTGCTCTTGACACTGTTACAAACTCTCAGACAGCCTCTTGTCAGAGCAACTCATAGACAAATACTGGTAGAGCCCTGCGCTTACAGAAAGGCTGAATGCTTTATCTTTCCATCTCATTACTAATAAATATTTGCTTGACTTACACGATTCATTCCAAACTCATAGTCAGTTCTCAGTAATGCTTGGGGAATGGACACAAGACACAGGACCCTTAAAGACCCACTATTTTTCATTTGCCAAAAAGAAATGAGGCCCAGCTAGGAAATGGAAAATCATGAAAGCCTTAGGAAGACTGGACAGCTAGGTTAACAACTGCGTAGATAGGTAAGTGAATGGCTTCACTGTTGTTATAACAGTTAAAGCACTTACCTACTACTTCCTTTACATACTTACCCTTGCCTTAGAGTTAGGAGTGAGACGCCCTCTCGGAGCACACTCTAAGGGACACCAAGGTGAGTGTCTGCCATGAGCCCAATTATACCTTCTTCTCACTAGAGGCCTGCTACTCTCAGGAAGTCACAGAATCTCAGAGGAATAGCAGCTGCGGAAGCAGCTGTAATGCTGAAAAGAACCTTAAGTAAATAGCCTAGAAGGCCAGTGAACAATGAATTATAATAAACCAACTGTAATTAGTAATAAAAACCTTAAAATAACTGTACTCATGAGATAGTACTGGTCATATCCTTGCTGTGTTCTGGAAATAATAGAATCATTTTTTTCTCACCCAATGTAACTACAAATGGTAATTAAAAGCTGATTTAGGATGAAAGGCAACCTCAAAGTTGTAAATACAAATAGCTAGCTCTGAAAACAGCTTGCTCATGTTCACATATTCACTTTTTTAAAGATGGGAAGGGGCTTCACAGTCAGTTTAGGAAAAAAAAAATGAGCAAAACCAGCCAAGTGAAGTAAATCAATCAACACAAGGCTTCTCTTTTTCATGCTGTAAACATCTTAGTGTAGGGAAGACACAGCCAGTGTAAGGTGGAAGAACTGTTCATTTATACTGTGTTTCTATAAAGTTTCAATCACTCATGTCTATTATATAACAAGTAGATTAAATATGAAAACAGTAGCAAACAATGCAAAGTATACGGGTGATATGTCCAACAGTTTCTAGGAACAGGTACAAAATTTCTAGGGTTTACCCAATTTCATCTGTTGCACTGCAGTACAAATATGTATTTATCATTTTATTTTTCTCATGCTTTCCAAATCCTATATTCTGGTTGATTAAACACTCTACTCAGTGAAATCATTATCTTTACACAAAAATACAAAACCAGAGAAGTGAGAATGCATCGGAATAATTAAGGGCAACGTTTAAAAACTACACTTGATCTTAGCCAAAAGGCCGAGAAGCGATAACGTTTAAAAACTACGTCTCATAATACATTTGATGCTTTGGAATGAGGAGGATATTATATAAGCAATGAGTCTCTAAGGGAAACACCTTGCTCCCAGTGTCTTGATATGGAAAATAAGAAGCAAGAAAATGATACAGTCATCTTCAAAGAGATTCCGGCTACAGAATGAGAGTTCAGTCAGCTGTGGACCTAGACATATGCGAAAGGACAATGACAGGAAGTTCTCTGGAGGGAAGGGGTACACACCGTGAGGAGAGGGACAGAAGAGTTAGCTTGCTCTGGGAGGATGAGGGGGACCAGAGGATGGACGCCTAAAGACGACACCCGGGCCTACCGGTGAGGGCTTAGAGTTCTCAGAGAGGCCGAGTGGAGCAGAGGGAAGAGAGAACACCATGAGAGGTGAGGAAACAAACTGACCTTTGTCTGTGGAAAAAAAAAAAAAAAGACCCACATCTGCCAGAGGAAAAGTCCATGTAAGGAACTTACGAATCCACGTGGAAGGCATTTTGAAAATGGGTCCGCTCTGTGGGATTGTTACGGAGGAAGCGCATCTCTACAACATGAGCATTTTTTCCTCCTTCTCCCAGGTTAGGAGTATCCTCTCATGAGCAGAATATAACCTCAGAACCTGCCCGTGTATAGCACTCAGGATCCACCAAGGAGAACAACAATATATTGGTTGAGTCTTATTTTAGAGGAAAGGAAACAATTATATCTGTATATCCCCAGGTTCTCAGGCCATCCTAGTAACTCAAACAACCAAAAAACAAAAAAATTCCAAGTCATGACAAGGCTGAGAATTATGCACTCATGAGTACAGAAAACAGTTATGAAGCATCTATCAATGGCCACAGTCCTTTTCTCTGGTTCCTGCTAATTATAGTCAAGACTGAAGTCCTTAAAACCATGGATTTTGTATGTTAAAGGGATCAAAATGGGCCATGATAAAGTTATTAAATCAATAAACAGTGTAACAAGTTTGATAATGCTGTTATACAAGCTGCAAATTGATGACAGAATAACACCAATCTGTAAATTAAAAAAAATCTCTAATTACACAGGTATAAATAAATGATGAAAAGATATCCACCTTTGCAAACAACAGCCAAACAGAAACCTGAGTGTGAGGAAGTATTACAATGTCCTGGCTCATTCTGGCTAGGCCTTCGTGAGTGAGCAGGAGAGAGGTAGGCCCAACGTAGCCCTCCCACAAGGGGGCTGGCTAGGTCAAGAAGAAGTCAGAATTTCTCCTGAGATCAGTAGGAAGTCAGTGAAGGGTTTCAGGCAAGGAAGTAGCTGCATGTGTGATATGGATTTTTCTGAATGCTCAGTGGACAGTCACTGGATGACTGCAGCAAGTGTGATAGCAAAAAGCTTCACTCAACAGCAGCCACCACATTGCTATGTACAGAAAGTGTCTCTGTGTCTTGGCTGCAATGGGAAAAATGACATAAGAGAAGAATAAATGCATCCACATGCTAAGATGTAAATGAAACAGTTGACAGTAAAAGAGATGGTTTGATTGTGTTATCCAAATGGAACCAAATAAATCATGAATGATCCATTCAAAAGACAAAGCAAAACATGTATTTGTACAAGGCCTGTAAGCATGGGTAGAACAGAGAATGCATTTCCAAACTAGATTCTTTGAGTTACACTGTAACTGTACCATGATCCTACCTCTGTTTACCCCAGCCTCAGATGTACATTTGCAGGTTGTAGGGCCATACTGTTTAGAAAAGGCATATTTTTGCATTATTGGCATCAACAGATTTCTATGCTTCAGATTAATTTTTTTTTTTTTTGGAACACTGAAAGGAAAACTTAATGACAGTCTGATAATACCAACGAACATACTGTTTTCATTCACTTCAGCTATGACAGTTTAGACTCACTTTTTTTTCTTTTTCAACATAAAGGTGTACCTACTCCTTGTGTCCACTTTATTCCCAGCACTAGCATGATTTGACACAGAACCCTGGATTTTAACCTTGGCCTTTTGACCTCTTCTGTTTCTCTTTCAGGGTTGTACTCTTTTTGGTTTCTAAGGTAAGTTTTCCTCATTAGCAAGTATTAATGAGCAGTCCAGTTAAAGAAAAAAAAAGACCTTGTCATACCTCTGTCTTTTGTAATTCTTGTGCTGCCAGGGTGACTTCTAACTCAAAGAAAAGTGGGATCAGAACATATTTAAAGACATGCCATCACAGAAACTAAAGATTCCTCTTAAGATGCTTCTCACCAACTGAGCAAGACGCTACCGTATTAGAATGAAACACATTTCCACCTTTTCCACTGAAGCCTTTACAGAGTTACTAGAACTACAAGTATGCCCGATATATATTTCACTGTTCATTTTATTTCAGGTAGTGGTATATTTTGTACATTTTAATCAACCACATTCTGTGACGCAGTCTTTACAACAAATTCACTAAGTGCGCTCTGTGTTTATCCCCATTTTATGGGTTGGGAGACTGTAATTTAAAGAGAACGCACAGCTTGCCAAGATTAGACAAGCAGAAAAATGGCAGATACAGGACTCCTCATCGATCCATGCTGTTACAAAAGCCATACACTAGTTACCAATAGGAGCATCTTCTATGAAAGTAGAGCAGTTGGTCCTTCTTGCTATAGACTGTGGGTTTTTTTTTTTTTCTTATGCTCAAAACAGACTTGGTTCACGTCACAGTGGGAAAATAGGATATTTAACCAGAGAAGGTTTGTGTGTGAATTGAAAACTTAATATTATACGAGGTTATCTAAAGGTTTAAAATATTAACAAGCATACGAATTCTGCCCACAGAATATTTTGATGTTGACACAAAATGAAATAATAGGCCAACCAGTCAAATTCTACAACATGCTCCTGCTTAAGGCCTGTCTAAAATCCAAATTATATTCTAATACATTTAAAGGAAGCTTTGTGCCCCGCAGAGCTTTTCTCACTCAGAGTTAATTACCTTTCTTTCTATCTCTAAACAGGAAAAAAAAAAGTATGTTGCCAAACAAGATGTGGTAAAATTTACAGAATATTGAAAATTCTGCTTCAAGGCTGGAAAACTTGGTTTCTTTAATAATTCAAACCTCTGACTTCCTAGGTGGGCTTCACAGTTGCAGCGAAAAGTTAAGAAGCCGGAGACTGCCTTCCCCAGGAAGCAAACTCTCCTTAGCATACCGATCAGAATGTTTTCCTCTTTGTCTTCAATAGATCGATAACACTGAGGCTGCCAAAGTATCTGCTCAACAGAAGACTCCATCTCTGAATTCACTCCTGAATTGTCTTCACATGTAGCAGCCAATATCTGTGCTCATTAATTTCATAAGTCCTCTGACCACAGTTTACATGGACCTAACATCAAGAGTTTTTAATCATAAGTCTTGTACATTACAGCAATTTCCTTTGGGATTACATTTCAGTAAGTGAAATGCTCCTTGGGAACTATTTAATTTTTTTTTCTTAGTTTGTTCTTTTTCTTGATGATCTACCCCTGCCCTCCAAATCCCACAGACTTGTCATTTTTTAAGTTGAAGTATCAGCATTATCCTCAAGTTTATTCTCTGAAGATGTGAACACAGAAAAGCAAAAGCAAAAAGAAAAAACTGGTAAAGCACACACACACGCTTGTGTACACACACAAAAGCTCTAACTATACAGAAAGCATGCCTACACATAAAAACACAGGAGGGAAATAATTCTAAAAGCCCATCAAGGTCTCACAGGAAATTCAGAAATGCTTCACACTGCAAATCTAAAACCTAGACATTTACAAGTCACTTACTAAAAAGTAAATGATAATAAAACATGTTAAGTTCCTTTTAGTTGTAAGTGTGTGTGTGTGCGTGTGCACATATATGTGCCTGTTTGTGTGTGTGTGTGTGTGTGTGTGTGTAGCACTAGGGACTGAACCACAGCCTTGGAATTGAAGTTTAAACAAGGTTTCCTTAAATCACTAAGTCAGATTTGAATGTGGCATCCTCCTGCCTCAGCTTACCAGAGGGCAGGAATTACAAGTGTATGCTGCCACATTCACTTACTCTCTTTTTCTGAAAGCAAGAACTAGCTGGAAAATAACTGGTCCAGATGAGTAGAGATTAAAAATGGCGGCCCCATCACTTTATCCTGGCCTTTGTTGCCATCATGGTTCTCTTGCCTCAGTGGCCACTCTGCAAGGCAGGTCAGGCCAGGAGAGGGTTAACAGGGCTGGCACTTTGGATCTTTAACTGTATATGCTGATTATTTGCCACCTAGGTCTTATTCTGGAGAAAACACAGGATTGTAGAATTCTTTATAGTTTTTGTTTGTTTGTTTGTTTGTTTGTTTGTTTTTGAGACAGGGTCTCGCTTTGTAGTTCAGGCTGGCCCTGAGCTCACTATGTAGCCCAGGCAAGCCTCGAACTTAGCAATCCTCCTATCTCTGCCTCCCGAGTGCTGGAATGACAGGCGTGAGCCACCACGCCCGGCTCTTTATAGTTTTTGAAGTAGTATTACATATGTTATCTCACTGCCTTTTTAAAACTTTTGAACAAATTTAATGCAATGCCATGCTTCTATTTAATGGGGGGGGTGAATGAGGTTAGATACTGAAAAATACACGGCAAAACAAATCACTTACTAACGAGATAGAAGGCATCCATCCACACAGACAGCAAAGACAGTCAAGTTTCAAAGAAGCACATAATTAACAATAGTCTGGAACTCTTCCAAAGCTTTTGCCAACACTGGCTAACACGTAGGCTGAACCTCACAGGGCGATGGAACACATTCTACGCTGAGAGCTTCCAGCTCGAAGATGGGGAGCCTCATTAAAACACCTCCGGTCTCTCTCCAACACAAACCTTCTAATGCAAATGGTACAACAGAGGAAGAGGGCCATCCCCAAGCACTCACTCTCAGAGTGACCAAGGCATGGAGGACTGCGGGGAGTCATCCAGTGGGAAAGAAAACACTAACAAATTTTGTGCAGGCAGGGAACAGAACCTTGACAGAGTCATCGATGGTAGGTTTCACATTCGACTTTGTTTATGGATATCGTATTTTTCTGGTATGATAACTGAATTCAGTTATGCCAACAGTTTTCCTTAAGAAAGTCCACGACAGGCCCTGTGAGTTAGAAAGTGAATATGAGAATAAAATTCTAGCTTTCTCAGCAGGTAGTTTCTAGCTTAAAGATGAAATCAATGAATAGGAACATTATGGTCAGTGGTGAATTGAGAGTGTAGTAAGGGATTCAGATAACTAACCTCAACTTGAAAGCGGGAGGAAAAGCTTTGTTTGTGTTTTGATAAACATAGGCATTTTCTTTTTCATGCATGTGAGCTAGCAAGAGAGGGTGGAATCAGAACAAGAACAAGAACATATCAAACAGAGTCATGCTGATTTGCATATTCACTTTGGATCAAGACCTCACAGAGGCTTTGATTGGGTGAACACGGCAGCCCCTCTTTAGGTCCCTAGCACACGTGCTATCTTTGCCAAGGATTACCTCCAGACATGCTTCCACCGGGGGCTGCTGGAAAAACACTGCGCAGAGCCGTCAGGACGTCTTTGTCGAATCTGGAAGGCAGGAAAAAGCATAGGGTAAAGCTATCAGCTTATGACACAAAGGTAGAGCTGAGCATAAGTGATAGGAAATATCCACACTGAAAAGATCGGCCCAAAGAACACAGAGAATGGTGAGGACTGGGGTGGATTAGTGGTTTTATCTCCCAAGTGACAGGCTTCTGCATTTCAGAAGCATTATGCAGGAGTGGGTGCCGGGAAAGCTTTAAATGAATAAACCGAGATCCCCATTCTCTGGGAAACCTCAGGTTTCTTTTCTGATCTAAACCCAGTTTGGAAATCTGTGATTAACCTGACAGAGCCAGGTTTTCTCCGGTCTCAGTTGCTGCTTCCACAAGGATTTGAGCAAGCCTGAGTTGCAGCGTCCGTCACTGGACCCGTTCACAGAAGTGACACGGCAGCCAACAAGAGTAAAATGTTTTGAGAAAACAGAACACTAACAAAAACTTAAAGGAAAAGCTTCTGCTTTGAACAGTCTTGCTTTCCTCCTACGGGTCACCCAAGCTATTTGTGTGTGTCTCTGTTGAGGAGAAGAACTCACTTCATCATTTAGAGGGTGATAATAAATAGAAGTTATTATTTATCTTAGTTTTGTACCGCGGTCTACTTAGTGAAGAAAAATGTATTGGGTAAGCACCGGGAAGGCTGTGAAACAGGACACTGTACACTCTGTCAACTGCTCCCAGATACGCCTTTCCATCGTGTTTGACATCCTGTGAGAATCTTCAGAGAACTTAAAACATGTAACCAAGGGCCGGAGATTTAGCTCGGTGGTTCCGGTGCCTGCCTCACAAGTGCAAGGTCCTGAGTTCGATCCCCGGAAACCACATACAATGCTGGGCATGGAGACTCACGTCCACCAACAATCAATACCACATACCACAGTGCCGGGCGTGGTGGCTCACGCCTGTAATCCCAGCACTCGGGAGGTAGAGACAGGAGGATTGCTGCGTTCGAGGCTTGCCTGGGCTACATAGTGAGCTCAGGGCCAGCCTGAACTACAAAGCGAGACCCTGTCTCAAAAAAACAAAACAAAACAAAAAAACACATAACCAAGACACACTTCGGAGTTTCTTTAATGGTGGCAGCACAAGTTAACAACACCACCACGAGAATTACATGCTGGCCTTCTCCAGCACAGGCTTTAGGATGACAGGGCAATATTTGAGAATACACAGTATAGAGGATCTCAGTGATTTCATCAGTTTTCTGGATTGCTCTGGGACTTCCCTCTGAGTTGCAACACAAAATCAGATGAAAACTGTCAAGTGTAATTGGAAAATACCTACTTAGCAAAATCTGATGTTGGAGCTCTAGTTTCTATATATATAATCACAGTATGTTCTGAATGCAAAGGCAGAAGTCCTAGCCCTGACTTTCAAAGTAACTGTACTAGCTGCTAAATTTTAGTCACTATCACAATTTCGGCCTATGCTTTCAAAAATGGACCTAAAACCATGTGGAACTCTGTTTTGATCGGCACAATTGATCCCTTTGCCTCCAGAAGGGAAATAACAATAATTATACACTTAAAATGTCTCCAGATGAGGCTATTTCTTCCTCCTAAAAAAAACTGTCAAGCTCTTATGAACGGGTCCTAATTAATATAACTAGTTTCATGATCATTATGAATCTCTTAGAACAAATTTTGTTCTCTTTTTGAACAATCTGCACAGAATTCCTTAAGTTGTAACTCTGAAGAAAATTACTGGTCACTAGAATTTACCAGATGGCTCTACAAAGAAACACTAACCCCACTGGAATGACAGGTTTCATTTACCAGAAGATATTAAAATCGTGTCAATGTGATTTCCATCAAGAAGGTTTTCAGTGAAATGATAAAAAATGAATGAAGGAAATCAAATGTAGTCATCTAGTTAAATATTCATTTTCTAATCTTTAGGGAGCTGTTTATTATACTTTGAACACCTGGCCTTTGCTAGAACGCTGTCTGATTTTAAACTTGTCATCGTGCCACGGTGAACTCCAAAAGGGCCACCAGCTAAGCCCATTATTATGAAAATACTAAAGCAGCAAAGTGTGTTCCTTTTGAATCTAGACTCATCCAGCAGACATGTGAATTTAGGAATAGAATACCTCGCAAGCTTTTCTCAGTGCCTGAGCCAGGGTTTGGTGCCTGAGGCACAGGAAGCCCCAGAAACAGAAAGAAAGGTTATCCTGATGGGTGCTGACCCCGAGCCTGCGTGATGGTGAAAGTCGCTCTCTGCTTTGTACCGAGGCGGGTCATTTACTTCACTCTGGTCCTGGCCAGGGGTCCACAGGCTCTTGTGGTAACAATATTTAATGTCACAGTGTTCTTGGTCAAAGTTAAAATGGTAAGAATAAAAGGTATTGTATGTATCTGATAAAACTGTACGTTTTCAATAACTGCAAAACAGTTTTCCAACAACTGCAACTTAAAGACCATGCACTTCGACACTATTATGAAAAAAAAATGAATGAAGGTCCTTCTATAGTCAAAGGAGGTGAGAAATGAGATAAAATAATGCACGGTATGATAAAAAGGGAAACATCCTAGTTTATTTCTTCTTTTTTTTTTTTTTGAGACAGGGTTTCACTTTGTAGTTCAGGCTGGCCCTGAGCTCACTATGTAGTCCAGGCAAGCCTCGAACTCAGCAATCCTCCTGTCTCTGCCTCCCGAGTGCTGGGAATACAGGCATGAGCCACCACACCCGGCCCTAGTTTATTTTTTAATCTCATCCTTTCCCATCCCTCGGGAATGTCAGGATGAGAAGCAAAGTCTATGGCAATCACAGAAATCATGATGGGGAAGAAACAAGTGTAATGGAGAAAGAAAAATAAAAAGAAATATAATATGCATAACACAAATGTTATAATCTAGAAAGCACAGGACCTTTGGCTGCAAAATAAGGAAAACTTGTCTATGAAGGAGGAAATATGTAAGGTGAAGAATTCAAGGTTAAATTTTTGATTCCAATTTGAGTCCTGTCATTTTAAAATTTCTAAGCAACTAAATTTCTGTCAATCTTGGTCTCATTTATTATGTAAAAGTGATAGAAAGGATAATAAAAACAAAAATACAATAATAGCAGTTACATTATAAAAAAAGCCTTTACATCAGACAATTTGAATAAACATTATTTTAGCATTATATCTACAGCCCTAGCAATGTGTGTGGTTTCTAGTCTACTAAAGAGAAAGCTGTGTTGATAACACTACATGTAACATTATGAGTATCAGAATAACATATATATATATATATGCATATAAAGCATAATGATTACACAGGCATTAAGTGCAGAAAGTAGATAGCAGGGATTAAAGTTACAGAAGCTCACTGGAGCTTGATTACGGCAAATTATAAATTTGCTGAATGCTTTTTAATATTAATGAAAGTGTAAGAAAGTTTTTATGTGGACCATCTTAATATACTAGTGTTTATTCCTCTAGACGCCATTAGGGTGAAAAGACGGATAAGAGGAACCAATGGATAACAGCAACAATCTCCCCAAAAACCTTATCTTTTGGACTTTGGAAGCTTCAATGAATTTGGTAATACTGAATAAAGAAATCATCACATGTACATACAAACAATGGAAGATGGGAGAAATCAGAAGCTGTGAATTTTCCTAGAAATACAAGTGAAATGGTAAGCAGGTTAGCACAGCAGGGGCTGTCATGTGATAACAAAGGCACCTTCTCCTGCGCATGGCAAATCTGACATTACAGGGCAGGAGTTAGTGAAACAGTCACAAGACAGTCTGAGCTATTTCTTGGAAACAATGAAGTTCTTAGAACAATGTAAAATGACAAACAGAAGTGAAGTTCTCCCAACACTATTATCAGTTGTACCACACAGATTTTTAAGCCTGGTGGTAATGCTTGTGTGTTATACGAGTTTCAGATTTAAGATTTGAGCTTATAATACACAAGTAAACACTGCTGAGAAAGGCTTTCTATTCATTTTTTTCTCAATTAAGAGTTGCTAAACAAAGAATAGTGATTTATCTAGTTAAAAAGAACAGCTAACAGCTACAGTTTGTGTTTTCTATACACAGAAACCAGGAATATGGATATATCAAATACACACACACACAAACGTATGCACACAGCTTCATAGTTTTGAGATAGGAAACATTAGTGCTCAGCAATTTCAACTTGTCCTCTCTTTCTAGCAACACACTAGAGAAAACACATCACTACCTACTGTGCTGTCTCCCATCAGGAAGCAGAAGCAGGATGTCAAGGAAACCTCGTTGATTACAAATTATAGATTTATATTTTTCATTAGCAATCTATTCAGAACACACATAACTGAAGTAAAAATGCTGGAACAAATGTAAGGGATGAGAGATGGTGGTAAACTCAAAAACAGCTGGAATCCAACAACTGGATTAAAGGAGGAAAGTCTTACGAAATCTGAAGTCTCCTAATTCAAAGAGGTCAGGAGATGATGGACAGTTGGTGGCAGGAATGTCAGGGAGCAATGTATCTCTGAGATCACAGATCGTTTCATCAGGGCAGAAGAGGAGCGAGCAGCTTTGGGATATACCTTCCATGCTTCATCTGCCTCATTTTAGCAATTTGGAGAGTGGAAGGTGTTCTATCATAATCGGAATCATGGAGCTTGGACCTCAGTCATCCATACTGGGCTAAGCTGATTCTGCTTTATGACATTTGTCAGTTATGAATATATATGGTTTACCTGTTCCATGTTTGTCTAGAGAAAGAGAATGTAATATTCTACATAAAACATCTGCTACTCTTATATCGCTAATGTCAAAGGATAGTCCCTAACACTTTTAAACAATAAACAAAATGTAACAAAATACAAATGATTACATCTCAAATAGTTTCCCACATTTCACTAAAAGGTTTACTAAAAATGTGTAAATGAAGCATGTGTTAGTAAATACATATTTTAATACATTTCACAAAACATACACATATAGTTTGAATAATAACATGAAAATCCATGTGGCTAAAATCATCCTAAGAAATGCAATATTGTTTTTATCTTTGAAACGTTTTTCCAAAAAAACATGCTTCTTTCATAAAAGAGCTGTCAGTCCCCTTCTCCAAGAATTCACTCTTTCCTTTCCTTACCTTTTTCTTGATTAGCCAGATTTACAAAAGAAAAATGGTATTAAACAATACAGCATATTGACTGGAAATCTGAAACATTTCTTGATCATAAATCTCCTCTCTAAATCTCTTTATGATCTAGTGTCATGGGGTATATATTTATTTATGATATATGCATTTATTACCAAGGAATGTATTTTCTACATTACAAATTTGACAAAAGGATGAAATTTAGAAAGTATATAGTACAAACAGGTGTAATAACATATTCCATACATTATATTTATATAATGTGTTAACTGTTCTGATTTGCTAACAATGACCCTATAATTTTTATTAGCGCTTTATGCTTTTAATGTAAGATAATCAAACTATCACTAAGGAAGGAAAAAAACTGCTAATGTAATTATCACATGCTACTCATCAGTTCAAAGCTACATCTTTAATTTCAGGCAGGTTAAAATACATGCTTCATGACAAATGCAGTAAAATTTATAGCAGAAAAATAAAACTGAGCATAATTCATTGGCACTGAAAATACTATTTTGGGTTCAGAGATGTAGCTCAGTGGCAATGTGCCTGGCTAGCAAGCACAAGGTCCCAAGTTAAATCTCTAATACTGGAAAGAAAGACAGACAGACAGACAGA
>PVIC010017112.1:0-33272 GCA_004025085.1 Thryonomys swinderianus
GGAATCGAACTCAGGTCCTTGCGCTTGCGAGGCAGGCGCCGGAACCACTGAGCTAACCCTCAGGCCCCCTTAAAAGAATTTTTATCTTTATTGGTTTATTGTATATACACGTCATAATGACACTCAACATTGGGAATTTGTACCAGTGTATGACACAATTTAATTCTCATTTTTTCCCATTCCCCTACCCATTGCACAACCCCCACCCCCTAAATATATAGTTTTGTTTCCCTTTTTTATTACCATCACATTTTTTCTTTACTCCTGATTACTCACTCCTCCACCACATTTCCCTTTGAATATTTTCTATTTCATAATATCCATTATACATTCTAGAACTCATTAACAGTAGACTTGATTTGTGCCTTAAGCATTATCATGATTAATTTTTTTCCATGTCCCTTCTAACACTTATTATGTCTTTTCCTTTTAATAACAGGCATCCTAATAACTATGAGTCTGTTGTGATTGTGAATTTATTTTTTTTTATTTCTCTGATGATTAATGATCTTGGGTATTTTTCATGTATCAGTTAACTGTTTATAACTAATGATATATTAACTTGATTGGGTTAAGAAAAATCTAGCATATTAGTAATATAAACTTTTGGGTGTGTCTGGGTGGGTCATGGAGGTGTGACTTTGAGTACTCTGTGGTCCCTGTCCTTTTCTTTTTCACACCTGTGGAATTTTGGTAGGGACTAGTGAATCTGTAATGCTTTGGATATTTGCAAACATTATAATAGTATTAGTTATCAAAAGTGATTTCTTTAAAAGAACAGCTATAAAAGAATCTAAGCTGGAGGTGGTGGCACATGCCTGTAATCACAGCACTCTAGGACAGTAGATAATGATATCACAAGTTCCAGCCTGGTCCATGCAACTTAATGTTTGTCTGAAAATGAAAAAGAGTCAGGAATGTTACACAGTGCAAAGGCCCTAGGTTCACTTCTTAATACTGCAAAAACAAGCGAGCAAGCAAACAAGCAAGCAAACAAACAGATCCAATATTATTAAAAAGTTTTGAATTCACTAAGTAATTATTGTCTTGGAACAATTTCCCATCCACAATTTTTTTCAAATTTACTACGTTAAAACTTTTACTCTGGTATGAGAATCTGAAGATGTAAATGAGTTCTGGAATGTATGATAGATATTGTGAAATAGAAAATATTCAAAGAGAAAAGTGTAGGTAAGTAATGAGGGTTAAACAAATATGTTAAAAAGCAGAAAGCATATGTGTGTGTGTGTGTGTGTATGTATATATATATATATATATATATGAAGTGGAGGGTTGTAGGGTGGGTAAGGGAATGGGTAACAATGAGGATTAACTTATGTCATATATTGGTACAAATTCCTAATGTTGAGTGTGATCATGTTGTGTACATAAAATGTACCAATAAAGAATTCAAGTAAAAAATTTTTAAGGGTGCAATTTAGTGGTGTTAACTATGTTCATATTATTCAGTCTGTCAACTCTTTTCATTTTGCAGAGCCCAAACTCTATACTTAGTAAATAGTTCCTCGTTCTCCCAAATTCATCCAAAATTTAAAAACATTTACCTTTCATTGAAAGAAAATAAACATTTGGTATATAAAACTAGAATAGAGGCCATAAAAGGAACTACGTTAAGAAGACCGTAAAATGGAGACTAAAAGAAAAGTCATTTGGGATTACTTTACAGTGGGAGGTTTTTGTTGATAGACCTGGACCAAAGACTTCTGCTTTCAATACTTAGAAGTAGAAGAGGAATGAAAATGTCTGGGCTTGATGGCTACCTTCATGTATATCAGCTTGACACTTAATTTCCCCTCAACTTAACCTCATTATTTAATTTCCTTCCCTCTTACTGCCTTACTGTGTATCTACTCTCCTATCAAATTTTAAAGGAAAACTCTTTCCTTTAAAATAATATTTTACTTGTTTATTAAGAAACTGGCCTGGCCTTAATTGACCATCTGTTGTTACAAGTACTGCTTCCCTATTATTTTTACTGCTGAAATAGCAGGACAAAAAATAAATGTCATTATGCTGCTTTCTTTAGGAAATGAATGATATGGCAATTTACTGAGCTATTGCCTGAAAACGTGCCAGATAGTTTTAAACAATGAAAAAACACTGAAATATATAGATATCCATAACTATAAAAATTAGTATATTAACCCAAAACAAAACAAAAATCCCCACTCAAATGTAGCAGCTTTTTGTTCTTGGAGGGCAAATGGTATCTAGACCTTGTTTGGGAGAACTGGGAGTTCAGATTAACAGCTTCCAATTTAGCATGTTGTTATTTTTTGAAATATTTCCTCCCAAGATGAACTCTTGTAAAATGTCATTGAAATATGTTAACTCTGTCAACTGGGTCACTTATACTAATGGGTAGGGAATGTAGGGCTGAGTTTTAAAAAAAAGATTAATTTGAATAAAAAGGGGAATGAGAGAGTGGATAACTGTTTAGACATAAATATTAATTGAAAACTAAGGCAAAAATCCATTTTCTAAAGAATCAAAAGTAACTGAGTACTTGGTAGGATTCTTTAGAGAAATGATTAAATTAACCTTTCTAATGTATAAGAATCCTTCTAACATGCTCGAGGCTCTGGGTTCAATCCCCAGGACTGGGTGGGGCCTGGGTGGGGCCTTAGGAGTGGGGACTGTAAATATTCTGTGACATTTAGAAATGGATTGAGAACCTTTTCTCCGTAAGGCCTTGTTTTTATTAATTAATGTTATATTGATTTTACTTTGGTATAATGCCTAGAGAAAATCTAGAATTTTCTGGAAAATTCTAGAATTGTTCTGGCACAAGTATGAAAAATACTAAACTTGTAACAGAAGTATAGCAGTTTGGTAAAAGATGGATTTAAATATTTCGGAGTGTTAAATTTCTCCCCCCTTCCATCCTTCCTTTCTGCCTTCCTTCTTTTTCCTGCCTTCCTTTGTTCCCTTCTTTCTTCCTTGATGAGTCTTGCTATGTAGCTCAGGCTGGTCTTGAACTCACTACTTAGCCCAGGCTGGCTACCAACTCACAGTGATCCTTCTGCTTCAGTCTCCTGAGTAGTTGGGCTTATATGTGTGTGCCATTTTGCTTTATAAGTGAAGAACTTTTGCCTGGCATAAAGGTAATGTACTTACCAGAGTTTAATGATGGAGACAAACAAACAGTATCTGATGCTAATAAGAAAGAATGCTCTTGATCTCACCCTGCCACTCTCACAAGCAGTGATTTCCAGAACTGTGTCTGTTTGCTGTTTTTTTCACAATCAGTTTCTTAAGATTCTTGTACATGTTAGGATTACATTTAATTTGATGATTTATATAAAGAATCCTTTGGTCGAGGAACTCCGTAAGGAATTTGGGGGCAGATGAACTCATCTTTGCTAAATGCTTATTTTACAATATGGATCTGAAACATTAGCTTGTTTGGCTTAAAGTCTGTGTGTATCTGTGACATTCAAAATAAGTATTCAGTATATATATGTACATTTGGATGCACATGCTTTTTATACCATCTATAAAGGACAGTGAGTTAAATTTTCAGTGAGTTAAATTTGTAGATCATTAGTTGAAAAGGAACAAGGAATATGATTGATTCAGTAATGTTAATAGTTAAGTGACAATCATTAACTTCAAAACAAATATCTTACAGATTTAGAATATGGTTGTGTGATCGCTTCTCGGCCTTTTGGCTAAGATCAAGTGTAGAATATGGTTGTGTTTTGCTAAGAAAAGTTGTTGCTTTCAAAGTACTTGTTTTTAATATTAAAGGAAGTGAGGTGCATGTGGAAGCCTAAAATTATTTTATGTAAATCATAATTTGAGAGGCTCTTTGACCAGTCTGTAATATGCTGATTCATACCATGTTTTTCTTCCAAGACTCTATATACAAGTAATAGGATAACGTCAGTCCCCCTTTGAAGTGTAACTGTTCTTAGCAAAAATAATTATTCTAGAGTTCTTGTTCTAGAACACTTTGTAACAGGAAATCATGTATAAATATACTCCCAAGAAAAATTTAATAAAAACGTGTTCAATTCAGTGATGTTTTTATGGAGGATAGCTATTACTGGGCCCTCAGGGCTAGTGAAGATATGTGTGGCTCAGCTCTTCCATGAGCCTGGTTGTGGGATAAGACCACATAGTTAGGGAGACTGGAAACAGGATGGGAGGCAGAACAATAACAGCCTCAAGAACGGGGAGATGACAAGACTCTGAAAAGGCTTTGTGAAGAAGGTGGTTTGTTTCGTGGTCACTGTCATGAGCCTTAGTGAAATGTGCTTCTGCAACATCTCTGGTAGTTTTGTGGTGAGGACCCCTCTTTGCCCTTTGCCTTTTTACTTCTGTCAGAGAAAAACATGGAAGCATATCTGACCAGGGCTCCAGAGAGGATAGTAGTGCTTTGCTGTGGATTTGTGACTGAGATTTCCATTGATAATGTGTCCTCTATCTTTGAAATGAAGAGAAGTATTTTTACGTATTAGTTGACCGTCCCACTTTGAACTGTTCTTTTTTTTGAGACAGGGTCTCACTTTGTAGTTTTAGGCTGGCCTGAGCTCACTATGTAGCACAGGCTAGCTTTGAACTCATAGCAATCCTCCTGCTGTTGCCTCCTGAGTGTTGGGATTACACGCATGAGCCACTATGCCCAGGATTGTGGTATGTAGTTACTAGAGCTCAGGACCTTGCCCTTGTGAGGCAGGCTCCGGCACCACTGAGCTAAATCCCCGACACCCAATTTGGGTTCTTGATAGCCAGATGTAGGTCTGCTTTAATCATTCTCAATTCTAGTAGTTGCTTTGTATTTTGTATTCACTCAAGATCTGATTTGTCCTTTTTTTTTCTTTCCATTTTTCTTTTTTTGAGATGGGGTTTTGCTGTGTTCTCCAGGCTAGTCTCAAAACTGTCCTCACGTGACCCCACCAAGTCATTCAATCCCTTCAGAAGCAGGGATTGCAGGTGGCACCATCATACCCTGTAGGATCTATTTTCAAAGACCTCATTCAGTTCTAACTTGCGCTACGTTTCTTGATAGAATTTGCTCACTATTTCTTTGATTTCCTCCCTTAATATTTTCTTGGGGAACATTGTAAATTATGTTTCAGATTTTAGGAAGCATAATTACCTTGAGTTACTTACAACTGTCATTTCTTGTGGTCAAGAAAGCTTTAGTAGACATTTGACTGTGACTTTGGCTTATCTTCTTGCAGATAGAAGTTTCTGCATTTCAGGTTGCAGTAAGCACTTCAGGATTCTGTGCTGATTTGTCTCAACAAATCCCCACTTGTGGACCATATAGTAGTTTTTTTTTTTTTTTTTTGAGACAGGATCTCGTTTTGTAGTTCAGGCTGGCCCTGTCTCACTATGTAGTCCAGGCAAGCCTTGAACTCAGCAATCCTCCTGTCCCTGCCTCCCGAGTGCTGGGATTACAGGCATGAGCCACCACGTCTGGCTTTTTTTTTTTTGAGATAGGGTCTTGCTTTGTATTTCAGGCTGGCCCTCAGCTCATTATGTAGCCCAAGCAAACCTTGAACTCAGCAATCCCCCTGTCTCTGCCTCCCATATAGTTTTATATTGCAGAAGGAAGAATATACATGTGGATTTTATTGATTGCTCCTTGATCCAGTATTCTAAAAAGAAATTCAAGCCTTTTGAAATCTAACAGTTGTGCTGACTCAGTACTGAAGATTTATGTACCATATATTAACCCATCTTGCTTGAATTATTTCCTCTGCTCTGTGAATTGCAGACACCATGTAGCTAAAAGGCTAACTAACCTGAAGCAGTATACTTCATCCATTGAGACTGTGCTGGGATTGTTTCTCTTGGCTAAGAGAGACAGCACTTTTCCTTTCTTATTGCCTCTCCTCTGCTTAGTGCCGATCGCTCTCCCTTTCTAGAAACTCGTGACATTTAATTTCTTAGTTTGCTACTGAGTAATTTTCCAGACTGAGGCTTTGCATCCTTGTCTGGCCTATCGTCTGTTGGCTAAATTTCATTACCTGTTATTTCTTGAATACTTCTTTTTTTTCCTTTGTCTTCGTGTTTGTTCATACAGTGTTCTTATTCTCAACTAGTGAAATTTATTCTTCAGAACTCAGCTCCATTGCCACTTCCTGCATGAGGGTTTCCAATCCTTCCAGAAACTGTAATCTCTGCTAGTGAAATGGTGTTCTGTAATGGCTTATCACTTCTTGTGTTCGACTGTGGTTATTTGTGAGTCTTACAATCTACTCCTGAAGAGAGATATTATGTCATATAATTTATTTGAATTTTTATAGCATGTAGCATGATATCATGCCCATAGTAAGTAACTCACTGAACACTTTTGAATTTAATGAAATTTGTGAGTCACAAATACACTTCTATGTACAAAGGGTTGACAGCTGGGAGACTGAAGTTAGTGTATGAGCTATGCTTCCACTTGGTTCCCTTCCTCTTTGGGGAGATCCTACTTATTACACCCCCTTATATGACCAAAAATATATCTATTAGAATTGTTGGAAGATTATTTTTTCTCATTTAACATTATTTCATCTATCTGTCTGTCTGAGACAGGGTCTCGCTTTGTAGTTCAGGCTGGCCTTGAGCTTACTATGGAGCCCAGGTAGACATTACATGCAGCAATCCTTCTGCCTCAACCTCCCAAGTGCTGGGATTACAGGCGTGAACTGCCACGCCCAGCATTGTGGAGTGTGGTACTGATTCCTGGTAGGCGTGAGTCACCACACCTGGTACTGTTGTATGTGGTTACTGGGGATTGAACCAGGGACTTTGCGCTTGCTAGGCAGGTGCTGGAACCACTGAACTAAATCTCTGGTCCCTAACAGTATTTTTAATAATGTTTTCTAGATAGCTTAGATGTACACCTCACCAGAACCTACTTACTCGCCTTCTCTTCCTCTGCGTTTTCTTAAAGTTGGTTATAGGCTACTAAACAGCTGGCACACTGTGGCAAAGTCCACACTCTTCACCTTGCTCAAAAAAAATCCAAGGATAGGGTGAAAATATTGAGTGACATTTGAACTGCTTTTTGTTTTCCCCTCCATCACTGGAAAGAAAAGAGGATTTATAAAGGATGTGATTTATAAATCCCATGTTCATTCCTTTATACAAGGTGATGATTGTTTAAAAACACATTTTATTATTTTTAAAATTGCGTTTATTGGTACTTTTATATATACATTATAATCACATTTAACATTGAGAATTTGTACCTGTACACGACACATCTTCTCATTTTTTCCCATTCCCCTGCCCTCCCTACAACCCCCCTACCTCCCTGTATACATAAGATTTTTTTCCCTTTTTTCCTTTTGCAATCAGATTTTTTCTTTCCCTTCTTTACTTTCCCCTGCCCCTCTTTCCCTATCTATCATACATTCTGGACCTCATTTATAACTTCAGTTTGTTGTGATAGAGAAACGATACAGTATTTACATACCTGAATAAACACTATATAGATTGCAACACAGCTTGGCCACTAAAGTAAACACGAGCAAACTTTCTTAAGTGTTTGTCTGAAAAATTAGTTGTATGTAGTAAGAGGGCTAAGTAAAGTCATATTCTAATATGGTTTATGGTACTGTGAAAATACCTTGAGTTATGCAATCTCCAGTGTATGTGTGTGTGTGTGTATGTGAGAGAGAGAGAGAGACAGACAGATTCAGAGAGAGAGAGACAGACAAAGAGAGACAGAGAGACAGAGAGAGACAAACTGACTATAGGACTATAGGTACTGACTATAGGAAATGAACTCCATCTTTTTGGAGTTATAACACTCAAGCATGTTGTTCTAACACTCCGCATGTTGTTTGGTCATGTGACGAGTGGCTGGCCTGTACTTCGATCCATCTTTAGCACCACTAGAACTGCTGATGTAATGAGCAGGGAATTTGCATATTTGTTTTTTTTTTTTTGTAGGAGGAAACGGAAGTGGAAAGTAATTAAAATACAACAGTTGGAATGTTAGAATACCTGACTTCTGGAGAAAACCCACAGACTACTGAAATGTTTAGCAAAGTTATCCTTTGGAGACAAATGATGCGTATTTATTTATGTGTGACTGTGTATTCATGTTGCCTGTAGTTTCCACTTCATTTTAACATGGCATTAAATATTATCAATTAAACATTTATGTAGATGACAAATGTTCTATCTTAAAAAAGCAGGTTTATTTGGAAAGGGTAAGGAGTCACTTCTTGGATTAATTCACCAGAAATTTTAGCTTGATACCTCAGAGAATGTCTTTCAGTGCTCAGAAGCTTAGATTTGCTGGGTTTTCTCTGCCTCCTGTGTTCACCTTGGAAGTTCCACCATCTTTTGGAAGTGATACCTCAGGCTCCCCATACCTGTCCTAGATCTGTCTCTTTTCTGGATTGAGAAGTATGTCTTCCAATCTGCATTCTGACTAGAAGGGTCTCTTAATGCACTTTATGAAGAGTTTTCTTACTACTGGAGCCTCCCAATCCTGTAAGCATAAGTACTACAACATACTCAAGCACTGTGTCTCTTAGACTCAGTACTGGCGGTGCAAAGAAGCGAGTACTCACATTAGTTGGGGTAAAAAAAGTTTGAAATTGACCTCAAATGAGCTGTGGTAGATGATTTTCAAGTCAGTCATTTTATAATTTTAGGAGAAAGGCTTAATTTTAGTATCTTTAATAGTAATGTTAAATATGTAGCAGTCAACAGATATAGGGAATTTATTATATTCCACATATTCTGGTTTATATTCACTTCCATTTAATTTTATGAACAGCCCTCCAGTGGTTATTAATACTTCATAGACAGATACGGAAGAAATTATATGACTTACTCTAGGTCCCCTGAGCCATTGGCAAGAATTGAACTTTATGAGTTCACTGTCAATCAGTAGAATCTGAATCAAAAGGTAAAAAGTTAACTAGCCATCTGGATCATTTCTGTACAAGTTGCCAACACAGGAGTCCATGGAGTAAGTGCTACCAGTAAAAATAGGTTTCTGTGTATTTAGTTCTAACCTACCCCACTCCAAAAAAAAAAAAAAAAAGGAAAAAAGGAAAAAAAAGGAAGAAAGACAAACTAAAAGCCCAATTGAGCCCTGATAGAGGCCACATCCTTTATGTACGTTCCCGTTCCCTGCCTGGTCTCCATTCATCTCTGTATACCATGTATAAAAGGCCTTTGATTAAACCATCCTTGTTCCCTAAGCTAACAGCAGAATCCTATTGCAAAACCATGCGGTGTTTTTATTTTTCAGAGCTCTATTTTCCATCTAGTGCTGTCACTTCAGTGGATATGATAAAATGAGAGTCAGTGTGAGCTAGGGTCCTCTGTGTTGCCTCCACTCTCCTCTGAACGGGCAGCCCTCACGGGGACTTACTCAGAGCAGTGGTGTGGAAGACAGGTTTGGGGTGCCAGCTCAGCACCCTCTTTCAGCTCATAAATGAGACTGGTGAGGGAAAGGCGAGATTTGGAAATCAGAGGGAGGTGATGGTGAGTCTAGGGTGGGTGGCTGGTGTGCTCTGTGCTCATTCCAGCATGAGGGTGCCAAGCAAGGCCTTGCGTGAGGGCCCTGGGGCTTGGGGACAAAAGGGACAGTATGTAAGTCATGCCAGTGACTGAGAGTCGAAGAAGGTGGATGAGAAGAACCGTTTCCTCCATCAGTGACCAGAAATCCTGAGTGAAATTGCAAGTGACCACGCAGAGCAGGTGTATTCAGACTGGTCAAGGGTCGGACAGCGGGGCTGCCTCTGAGTGGAGCAGGCAGCTCTGAGCAAAGCATTGTAGGGATTTGCAGTCCTCTGAGAACTTTTTTCTGCCCCTTTACCTCCTTCCTGTGTCAGAAGCTTTGGGTAGTTAGCAGCAGGAGGGCAGGGCTGGGCAAGCCAAGAAAGGGAGCCAACCTAGCTTCCTGCCTGTCTCCAAGAACAGCAGTGCTTGACCTGTGAAGTCCAGAATTCAGTTATTACATGGTTTAGGCAATTAATTGCTCAACTGAGATTTTTTTTTTTTTGAGACAGGGGCTCGCTTTGTAGTTCAGGCTGGCCCTGAGCTCACTATGTAGCCCAGGCAAGCCTGGAACTCAACAATCCTCCTGTCTCTGCCTCCCCAGTGCTGGGATTACAGGCGTGAGCCACCACGCCCAGCATTGTGGGGTGTGGTGTGGTACTGATTGCTGGTGGGTGTGAGTCACCATGCCCAATATCATATCATTGTATGTGGTTACTGGGATCGAATCAGGGACCTTGCTCTTGCTAGGCAGGCAGCAAAACCACTGAGCTAAATCTCCGGCCCCCGACTGAGATATTTTGAGGAGCTTTTGTTTTCCCTAACTCCTGACATGTTACTTTGGGACCTGTGTTGGATTTAATCAAGGATCAGGGGGAGATGTGTCTTGGCGGAGGAAGCTTGGGCAGGAGTGTGGTGCTTGTGCGGGAAGGAAAGTTGCTCTGTGACTTCAGCATGTTGCTCCTTCAGGGACCCTGGTCTTACTTCTTTTCTGGACTTTAAGCTCCTTGAGTGTGGTAGTTTAGAAATTTGTGGGAGGCATCTTAGTCACCGAGGTATAGTCACCATTGTGTATCATACAGAGCTGAGCACCTAAGTATTGAGTACATATGTATTGAAATGAAGTCCTCGGCTTGGCTGGCCAGGGTGTCCACTGGGTATCTGTGGGCTGCGCTGTGGTTCTCTGTCCCCACAGAGACACTCTGCTGCCTCTTTTTATTTTTTTCCTCAGATATATTGAGACTGTGGAAGTCTCGTATGTGGTTTTTTACCCAAGCCATTTATATTTTTGGATTCCAAAAGGTATTTTCTCAGCTAGTTTTGTTATGAATATTGCCTAGAAATTCTGGTTTTGCCGTCATTTTTGTTTCTATATGGAGTCTTGGGAGGATGCAAAAATTATGCTTCCATTGCTGCTCACTTCTTTCCGGAGTTAATAAGTATAATTGTTTGGAAAAATTGAGGAAAAGATTGAAAGGAAATAGGTAAAATGATACTCAATTTTTTATTTTTAGTAGTGGGCCTAGCCTGTTTTGTATTTTTTTCTTTATTTATTAGTTATAGGTTTTGCTGAGTTTCCCAGGCTGGTCTTGAATGTTCATTCCTCCTGCTGTAGCCTCCTAAGTAGCTGGGATTACAGGCATGTGCCACTGAGCTCAGATTGCCTGAGAATTTTAATATTATTGAAGAAACAGTTCATGTTTATTAATCTTTTAAGCCCAGCACTTAGCACAGGCTCTGGACTAAGGAGGCACTCAGATAAACAGCTGCTGAGTAAATAGAAGTACAGAGAACAGGGACTACTTGAATGAGGTGGGTTGGAGCTTACAGTGAGCATTCACTCATTAATGTCGACAAGGAGGGGCCTTGCATGACTTCTGTTTTCCAAACACAGACCGGAAATGGGTTTGGAGCTTTGTTCAGTTTTTCAGCATTCTGCTTATGTGCCTCTGTTTATTCTGGGAGTGACACATAGCCATCACATTAAGTTTCCAGTGTCATGAGAACATCAGTAGTCTCGGTTACTCACATTTTACATGTACCTGAGTGAGTGTGCAAGACTTTTAAAATTGATCTTTAGGTGGCTGGTCTGTGTTCCTCAGCATATAGGGAACTACCCTAAATCTTGCTATGGGCAAACGGATCTTATAAAGTGTCTATTCAGGCAGGACTTTTCCAGTCCACTATGGGGGAACTGCCTAAGTTGTAATGGGTGATCTCTAATAAATTACTTCTGCTTGTTTTTTTTTCTCCCATGAATCATAAAGATAATTAAATAGAACTGTATATCTTACAGAGATGAAGTCCACAGAAGTCCTATGTTTGGAAACTATTTCTGGATTTCTTAGGTCAGCTGCTGTGATGTGCTAAATCCATCCTGATCCTCTTATCTTCACCTGCAGTTTCCTTCCAAGATTCCACTTTCTTGGTCCTCTTCATGTTGCTACATGTTCTTTGAGAAAATTATGCTGAAGTGAGAAGGAAGGACAGAGGTGTAAAAAAGGGTGCTGTCTGTTCAAGGCTGTATTTACTGGTGTTTGAACAAAGGCTTCCCTTCTTTGACTATGACAAGTTAAGTTGAATGGCAAATTTGAACATCTTTGCCACTTTTCGAATCCAGGTGGTGCCAAGTGGTCTTGGCCATCAGTGAGGTATGCAAATCACAGTATTACAAGGAACCCTGTATTTATTGTAGCTTCTCAATGGCTGTGAAGATGTTGAATGTTGCTTGTCTGGTTTGGACTCTTGGATGTGTTCCTCAACAGATTCCCTTGAGATACGTTCATGAAAATCTGTTAAAAGCAGAGAGCCATGAATGCATCGATCCTTCACAGTTGTGTACTTTCAGTCTTTGCAGCTGTTTGAGTGGCCTGGGTGAACGAATTCAATTATGGGGAAGAAGCCTCTGTCTTCCTTTTAGTGCTTATCATGAATATGCTGCTTAAAATACTGGTTGCAGAGGGGAAAGAGATATTCATGGAATATGGGAAGCTACATCAAATTTCAGTTAAAGAGGAACAAAAAATGACATTGATGTTCTTAAAAGAGAATTAAAGAAGTGTAACCTTGGTAAATCATACTTGAAATGATTGAAACTTCCTTTCTGGGGGGCTGTTGTTTAGAAGTGTGTTTATTTCACATACTGTCTGATGGTTGATTTATTTTTTTAGATAAATGAGTTTTTGGCCTAAGGCTTTCCTCTATCACTTCTTATGACTTATTTGGATAATCATAAAAGATGATCATGGTAAACTTTATATCATGAATCACTGCTTTAGCCCCCTGAATGGTTGTGATTACAGCCTGTGCCACTGAGCTAGGGTTGCCTGAGGAGTTTAAATAGAAAAGGAAAACAACAACAAACTGTTTCCTTTTCAATTCTTTCTCCCCTTAAGAAATTATGTATTGATGTGTACTTTTCTGGACTTAATACATTTATTGTAATGTATAAATTGTATGTTTTTGCAAAAAATTGTATCATGTTATTTTTACTGCTTTGTATCTTAAAAAGAACTCTAATAGTTCATCATAGTTTTCTCTCTGCACTTAGGAGATTTAGTGAGCTGGATCCTTCCTTTTTGTATCCATAAGGACATTAGATATATGGTGGCCCACATATAAGAAAGATCTGTCAGTGGCACTGCAGCCCTCACAAGTAGATTCTTTTTCAACCCTTGTCCTAGATGATGTGCCAGTATCTAGAAGTCATTCAACAGCTGTCAAATCAGTTGCATAGCTGCTGGTGACATGAAGGAGAAATAGCAGCTGATAGGCAAGTGTGACTGTCCCATTCTGTGTGCGTGTGGAAGTATAGCAGATGGACATATTTCTAGTATTGTTCACTTTTTAACTATGTGGATTTACATGTTTTCTTTTGAATGATCACAATGAACTTTTTAAAAAGATGATTTAGAAAAATGTAATGGGGAAGGGATCATCCATTTGTTCACTATCAAAATATAATTGTTATTAACATTTTATTATTTATCTTAACACCTAGTAAATGTGTTGTTACAAGGGACACTTGAGCTTTGTGGTCTTCCTTCCTAAAACCCATCACCCCCAATTTAATCATGATGAAGACACCCAATAATTCTCAATTAAGAAGCATTCTAGGCCAGGGATTTAGCTCAGTGGTTCCACTACCTGCTTCACAAGTGCAAGGTCTCAAATTCGATCTTTAGTACCACATACCACAATGCTGGGTGTGGTGGCTCATGCCTGAAATCCTAGCACTCAGGAAGCCTAGGCAGGAGGATTGCTGAGTTTGAGGCCTGCTGAGGCTGCATGGTGAGTCAGCGCTAGCCTGAACTACAAAGTGAGACCCTGTCTAGAAAAAAGAGAAAGAAAAAGAAAAAGAGAAAGAAGCATTCTATGGCATGCCCCTCAGAACGGTCAGTGGTGAAACTATCTCAGCCAGGAGGAACTCAGACACAATGACTGCATGTACTTTGGTCTCCCAGATGGGGTACTACCCAGAAACAAAAAGACATTTGAGGAAAAACTTAAGAAGACATCTCAATAAAGTTTTGATTTCAGTTGATAACTGTTTGGGTTTTCCAGGCTGACGAAGGATGTTATCAACTGGAAAAATGGGGTGGATTGCAAGGAAACTTTTCTTAAATAGTCTTCTATGGAAATTTGAAACTATTTGAAAATGAAAAATCATTTAATACTGCTGTAATATTGCTGTCTATACAGTTTCTCTATTCTGTTGTTTTTCAAAGAATTTAAGGTTGTTTACTCTTCCTCAGAATAACTGTGCTATAATGCATGTAACTTTTATTTTCATGTAGGAAGGACTTTACACATATACACATATTTGGCGGTGCCCTGCCAATCAGCTGTGTCATATTTTGTGTAACCTCTTAAAAAAGCTTTAAGAATGATTAAATATTTTAAGAAAATTTAATAATTTGTACAATGTATTTTTATATTTATTGTGTTTTGAGGGCAAATAAGTTTCCAAAAGTGGATTACTGGATTAAACTATATAAAAATATAAAGCATTTTACCCAATGGTTTTTTGCCAAAAGCCTAATTTAGCTGACAGTTTTGCTACTGAAGTTTAAGGTGCCTCGACCTTCCGTAGCATGGTATATAGTCTGTTGTTTGATAATCTTTTCCAAAACTTGTGTCTTCTTGATTTAATCTGTATTTCTTTAGTTATTCTTGAATTTAAACACCTCTCTGTTATGTTTACTTTACTACTTACCTTAAGAATTCTGCACTTGTGTCTTTTTCTTTGTTTGTTGAGAGCTTTCAATAGTAAACACAAAAAGAGATGAGAGATTGATTTTTATAAGTGTTCTTTTATAATAATGCTTTAAAGGTAACTAGGAAGAGAAAAATACAATTACGATTGAAACTACTTGAATTATGTCAAAAGGAAACTAAGCACGTGTATATGATGGTATGGGGTTGTAGGGTGGGTAGGGGAATGGGAAAAAATGAGAATTAAGTCATGTTGTATTCTGGTACAAATTCTCAATGTTGCGTGTCATCATGATGTTTATATAAAATGTACCAATAAAGAATTCAATTTAAAAAATTAATTGAATTAAAATTTGTATCATAAGAAAATACACCAGTCATAGTAAGTAGTAAATTGCTTTCCTTGCATATGGATTAATTATTTTGGAGCAGCATGTAAATTTTAGAAATGTTAGAGTTGATAAAATTATTTATAATTTTTGACTTTACTTTTTAGTTGTGTGTAAGATGGAAAATAGAAACTTTTTATATAATAAAACCTCAAACATAATGTGTAGTTTATTAAAAGTGAATAGACTATTATATTACAAAAACATTTTCTTTAGTAACCATGAAAAGCTAATTTTTAGAAGATACTTTTATTTTATTTTATTTTTTTTTGAGACAAGGTCTCACTTTGTAGTTCAGGCTGGCCCTGAGCTCACTATGTAGCCCAGGCAAGCCTCGAACTCAGCAATCCTCCTGCCTCTGCTTCCCAAATGCTGGGATTACAGGCGTGAGCCACCGCACCTGGCAGAAGATACTTTTATTATTAACTGTGTAATTAAAACAAATAATTTTCTCAGTCCTCCCTCTTCTGCCCAAAAACTTTTCTTTAAAAGTAAAAAAGTATTTAAGAGTAAGAAGTTCTGTTGTGCTATTGCAGAATAGAGTGATCTTTTATTTTGTTTATTTATTTTTTTGAGACGGTCTCGCTTTGTAGTTCAGGCTGGCCCTGAGCTCACTATGTAGCCCAGGCAAGCCTCGAACTCAGCAATCCTCCTGCCTCTGCTTCCCAAGTGCTGGGATTACAGGCGTGAGCCACCGCACCTGGCAGAAGATACTTTTATTATTAACTGTGTAATTAAAACAAATGATTTTCTCAGTCCTCCCTCTTCTGCCCAAAAACTTTTCTTTAAAAATAAAAAAGTATTTAAGAGTAAGAAGTTCTGTTGTGCTATTGTAGAATAGAGTGATCTTTTATTTTGTTTATTTATTTTTTTGAGATGGTTTCGCTTTGTAGTTCAGGCTGGCCCTGAGCTCACTGTGTAGCCCAGAAAAACCTTGAGCTCAGCAGTCCTTCTGCCTCTGCCTCCTGAATGCTGGGATTACAGCTGTGAGGCAGCACACCTGACACGGTGGTATGTGGTATTGATTGCTGGTGGGTTTGAGTGATCACACCGGGTATTGTTCTATGTGTGACCAGGGATCAAACTCAGGACCTGGCGCTTACAAGACAGATGGCAAAACCACTGAGCTAAAACCCTAGCCCCAGAATAGGGTGATCTTAATTAATAATTTACAGTGTATTTCAGAAAGCTAAAAAAAGGAGTGTTGATGTTTTCATCCTAAAGAAATAGTAAATATTTGAGAAAACAGATATATTTACTCTGACTTAAAGATTATGCAATGTATATATGTATTGAAACATCACATAGTATTTCATTCATATGTACTGTCTTTATGTTTGCATCACCAGTTCATAAAGTAAATTTAATAAATTAAAATGACTAGTGTAAAGTTGAAGATCTGGTTGAAGATGAGGAATTTAAAGTCTTGACCCTGAATCCATGACCCTGAATCCTACTGTATCCAGGGCTGTGTCATCCTCTGTGGGTGAGAAGCAGTCAGTCTTCCAGTTTGGTTTATTTTGGAGCAGTCTTTCTCTCCCTGTGTGTGTTCTTTCCCCATGACTGCAGATGCCAGGCATACTGTGACTTTGGGCTGTGGAGTTCATTAACCCAGCACTCGATGACTGGCAGACTTCACAGCTTCCTCCTGTCTGTCGGGATGGAAGGTCTTCCAAAACCTATGTGTGTGTTCTGTGCCTTTGCCTTAGCTCCCCTTCTCCTTTTGTGTTTAGGCACTTTTCTCTTCCTAAAATTTATTCTTTGTTCTGTGCTAACCTACATTAAAATACACATACACAGTAATGTATTAGAAATCTTTTCAGGCCAGAGATTTAGTTCAGTGGTTCCAGCACATGCTTTGCAAGTGCAAGGTCCCTGGTAACCACGTACAACAGTACCGGATGTGGTGACTCACACCCACCAGCAATCAGTACCACATACCACAATGCTGGGCATGGTGGCTCACGCCTGTAGTCCCAGCACTCGGGAGGCAGAGGCAGGAGGATTGCTGAGTTCGAGGCTTGCCTGGGCTACACAGTGAGTTCAGGGCCAGCCTGAACAAAAAAGCCAGACCCTGTCTCAAAAAAAAAAAAAAATCCTTTCATCAAAGATGATGGATACTGTGTATGTGTCTCTGTATGAGTGTGCGTGTGTGTACATGTTTGTTGTGGGTAGAAGACCCTGTGGAAAAGAAAAGTAAAAACAGTTTTGCTTTAATTTGTGCTAAATACAGATTAGGAATATGACAGGCAAATTACCATTTAAGTGGAGAATGTGATCAGAGTGCTCAACCTTAAATATGCTGTCTTTTCTTCAAGACTGTTACTTGAACATGGAATTACTTAGTAGTCTAAAATTACTATTATAGAAATAGTTCTGTAATGAAATATCAGGCTAGGTAAAAATATTCCATGTCCTCTGGAGGAAAAACAATCAAAGATGTACATTTTTAGGAAGTTGCCAGCAGTATTTTTATTTATTTAGTTATTTAGTTATTTAGTTATTTAGTTATTTAGTTATTTAGTTATTTAGTTATTTAGTTATTTATTTATTTATTTATTTATTTATTTATTTGAGACAGGGTCTCGCTTTGTAGTTCAGGCTGGCTCTGAGCTCACTGTGTAGCCCAGGCAAGCCTCGAACTCAGCAATCCTCCTGTCCGAGTGCTGGGATGACAGGCATGAGCCACCATGCCCGGCTTTTTTTTTTTTTTTTTTTGAGACAGGGTCTCACTTTGTAGTTCAGGCTGGCCCTGAGCTCACTATGTAGCCCAGGCAAGCCTCAAACTTGGCAGTTCTCCTGCCTCTGCCTCCAAGATGCTGGGATTACAGGTATAAGCCACCATGCCTGGTACTGTGGTATGTAGTATTGATTGCTGGTGGGCGTGAGTCACCATGCCCAGCGTTGTATGTGGTTAATGGGATCAAACTCAGGACCTTGTGCTTGTTAGGCAGGCGCTGGAACCACTGAGCTAAATCTCCGGCCTGCCAGCAGTACTTTTATTTGAAATGTTCATATGGATAAAAGTCCAGAGATTTATTCATTTGAGTAATTAATTCAAATATCTATTTATTCATTTGACAATTGTTTTTGTCTCCAGAACTAATAAAGTTTTTCCTGGAGTTTATAGAGTAGTTCCCATGATTTGTATTTTTGTTTATATTTTCCCCTTTATTGAGTTTATTGGTACATATTAGGTATGCATTATGGTCTTATTAATCACTGAGAATTCGTACCTGTACATGATGTATCTTGATTCTCATTTTTTCCATTCCCCTTCTTTCCCTACAACTCCAAATGTTTTGCTTCCATTTTTCCTTTTTATCATCAAGTGTTTTCTTTCTATTCTTTGTTTTACCCTGCCCCATTTTACCTCCCCTTTCTTTTTAAATATTTTCTTCCTATTTTGAAATATCTATCATACATTCTGGACCTCATTTACACCTTTGGTTTCTCATACTAGAGATATATAGTATTTACACATCTGTGTCCTATTTATTTCACTTATTGAGCATGACTTTGAGGTGCATCCATTTAGCTATAAGTGCCCCTAATCTATAATTCTTTTTTTTTTCAATCTCAGGCCCTTGTGCATCCAAGGTTGGCACAGTACCACTTGAACTAAATCCCCAGCCTTAACCTATCATTCTTTATGGCTGAGTAATACTCCATTTTATTAAAAAAAACCCACATCTTTATCCATTGTCTAGTTGATAGGTATTTGGGCTGTTTCCAAAATTTAGCTATCACAAACTGTGCTTTTGCTATAAACGTGGGTGCACATATGTAGCTGTGGCATGATACTTATAATTTTTTCTTGTGTGTACCTAGTAGGGAAGTAGCAGGGTCAGACAGAACCTTTAATTCTATTTTTTTGAGGAATGTTCACACTAATTTCCATATTGGTTACCTCAGTATGCATTCCCACCAGCAGTGGTGACAGGTTCCTTTCTCCCCACAGCCCTGCTAGCATTTATTGTTGGTTGCCTTCTTTATAGCAGTCATTCTTTCTGAAATGAGACAGAATTTCAGTGTTTTTTTCATCCGCAACTCTCAAATAACAAGTGATGCTGAACATTTTTCATATATTTCTTTGCTGCTTTTACTTCATCTGAAAAGTACCTGTTCATTTCAGATGCTCATTTTTGAACTGCGTCCTTAAATGGGGGAGCTGAGTTTTGAAAGTTCTTTATATATTCTAGATGGTAGCCCTTTGTCTGAGGAACAGCTGGTAAATTTTTTTTCTCAATTGTATGTTGTCTTTGCTCTGCTGTTGGTTTTGCTTGCTGTGTAGAAGCTTTTTAATAAGGTGAGGTCCCAGTTGTTGATTCTTTCTGCTAGTTCCTGTGCTGCTGAGGTTTTGTTCATAGTCTTTCCTTATACCGATGTCTCCTAGAGTTCTATCTCACCTATTTTCCAGCAGGTTTAGTGTTTTTCTCTCTCCCTCTCTTTTATGGTACCGGGGATCAAACTTGGACCCTTATTCTTCTGAGGTCGGTGTGGTACCACTTGAGCTAAATCCCCAGCCCCTTAGTGTTTCTCTTTTAATATGTAGGTCTCTAATCTACTTTGATTTTAGTTTAGTGGATGGTGAAAGATGTATGTAGATCTATCTTAATCTGTGGCAGGTTGAAACCTAGCACCATTTGTTAAACAGGCTGCCTTTCCTCCATTGATGGTGTTTAGCTCTTTTGTCAAAGATGAAATGGCTTAATATGACTGTAGTTGTTTCTGCCTCCTCTACTCTATTCCATTGATCCTTGGGTCTGTATTTTGCCAGTACAGTCTATTTTTACATGATTTCTATTTTTATGCGGACCTTAAAAACTAATAGAATTTGTTGTCGCAAACAAAACCCAGCCCAGCTGAAGTAATCTTAATTATCTGGAAAATAAAGCAGCCTTCTGTGAGAGAATATTACCTGTATTTTTTGTTAATTATTGCTAAAAAGTGACCTTATTGCCAGAGTATTGCATTCTTTATTCTGTCCATAAATTTTGATAGGATAGAATCGGTTGTTAGTTCTTATGTGAAGGTGAAATGTGGTATTGTATCTGATTTTACTTTTTTCTCAACCATTAAAAAAGCTGTCATTTAGTACTAGCAACTGACTGAAAATAGCCATACAACTATTCCTTGGGTAGGAAAGTCCCTGACTCCGAAACAGCTTATGGAAACATGTGACAGCAGAGGTCCTTGACACTTAGTTCTTCCCCACTGTCGTGGAAGACATTTTGGCAAGGAAGACTGGGATGTGTGAATACTGTGGCTTTAGAGGAAGAAAGGGATACTTGAGAACAGATGAGGGAGTGAGCCTGGAAACAAAGTCTCAGGTAGGCTTGAGGATAGAACTGGGGTAAGGAGAATGGTGGTATGTGTCACTTCCCCATTGAAGCATATTTTCCTTGCTGTGTGATTCGTTTCTTGTAGTTCTTAGAGAACTGCAGCATTTTCCAGAGGAAGGACAGACCAGAAGATCACTTTGTTCCTGTATGACATGATGTTAAGTAACAGAAACTGCAGTTTGTTTAGTGATTTGGGCAAGTTCACATGGTTAGTTAGTGGAGCATGTATGTATTTAGATTCTAGAAACTTATTCTGGGTTTTCCTTTTTTTTTTTGGTGTGCTCGTTGTCCAAGGAGATGGTGGATCAGGAAACTGGAGAAGTGGGCAGATGCCAAACTGAGGAATTTCTTGAGGGCCATTCTGAAAAATTTTAACGTGATGTAGAAAGGACTTTAAACACACATACAATAGTAGATTTACATTTAGGGAGAATATTTGACTATGATTTGGGAAATGGAAGGTGTTGGGATGATGGCAATGGTGGCTTGTTGAAGGGACATTAGGAAGCCATTGAAAGTGGCTCATGAAAAAACAATGAAATAGTATATGGTGAAAAGGGGGTGCTAGTTAGAGCATTGTTATAAAGACAGAGAGGTAAAACTTAATGATCATTTTGTATAGTGAAAGAGGGCAAAAGGATAGAGAAATGTACTGATTATTATTCAACATGCATCATGAATCATGTTACCTGTTCATGGATTAAGCCATTCTGGTTTAGTGTCTGACCATTCTGGATTGCTGACATTTCTGCTATTTGTACAGGGATTTGTGAAGCTGTCTTGTGTCTGCCTCCTGTAACACTGGTAAAAGCTGGAGCTTCAAGATGTTTTCTGCCCTGTTGGGAGCCTCAACTGAGCCTGCCTTTTCCCCTCAGGGCGAACTGGGAACTTCTCTCCTGTGGTCTCTCCAGGGCTGGTGTTAGCTGCCTCCCATCATGTCAGTTTCACAGAAGTCTCACTTCTACCGTGGGGGCTGAACTTTTCAAAGTTCAAAAATTAAAGCTAAAGGCCCGGAGGGTTAGTTCAGTGGTTCCGGCGCCTGCCTCGCAAGTACAAGGACCTGAGTTCAATCCCCGGTAACCACATATAATGCTGGGCGTGGAGAAACGCCCACCAACAGTCAACACCGCATACCACAATGCCGGACGTGGTGGCTCACGCCTGTAATCCCAGCACTCGGGAGGCAGAGACAAGAGGATTGCTGAGTTCGCGGCGGCTTGCCTGGGCACCATAGTGAGCTCAGAGCCAGCCTGAACTACAAAGCGAGACCCGGTCTCCAAAAAGCAAAAAACAAAACAAAACAAAACAAAACAAAAAAACCAAAAAAAAATTAATGCTGAAAACCTTAGTACAGGATGCAGAACTCTAGGAACATTCTTTTGGTCAGAATAGTCATGGGTCTAGACCACATTCAAGATGTGATTAAATACCTCCCATCGAATAATTGATGGATACATACTGGGTTCTCCACTGTCTGCCTCTGGTCTCAAATCATTCACATAGCTTCCCAGACAAAGTACACTCACTTCTCAGATGTTCAGGAGTCTTACACTGCATCAGGCTCAAACTGAAACAGAAGAATTTCATTAAATTCCATCAAGGTGCGGGTGGGTTGGGTGTGACTTTTCTTGCACATTCTTGTAAATTAAAAGGAGAGATCAGCTGCCCTTCCTCTCCATTCCTCACAGGAGTGGGTTGTGGGGCCTCATGATAGGAGCAGGTCTGTGACAAGTTTGAAAGCCAGGTGGTCCTGTTCTGGGACAGGGAGCGGACCCTGATCAGAGGCAGTTGTCACTCGAAATGGCTTTCTGTTTTCTTGGCTCCAGCCTCTGTGGCTTCCTTCCTTTCCAATAAGAATCAGTGGATGCTTCCAGATGAAAAGCTTTTTCAGCCTGCTTTTTTTGCCCAAAGAACTTTAGGGACTCAGAGGGCTTCATTTATTTTGAAAAGTTGCATTTCAATTTAGTCCAAGTAATATTGTTTCACAACATTTTAAGGGCTCTTGGTCTATCAAATGATAATCTCTCTGTTTCACAGAAGTCACTGGGAAGTAGAGTTTTCTGTGTGTTTTAGGCTGGGTTTCAGGTTGTTGTGGGACAATACTTTAAGGGTTTTAGGAGCCCAGAGATCTAATTAAGACCATCTAAGAAGTGGATCCCTAGATTTTGAGGTTTTAGAAAGTCTTCTTTGATATTTATGATGAAGCTTTATTTTATTTATAATGAAGCTTTATTTTTATGAAGAGTCCTAATTCGGTCTTTGTCTAAGACTACTTTTCACTTTGAGAGCTTTCTTGGTGAGAAAGATGGCAGAGGGGGAGAAACAGTTGTACTGCTGGACCCGCAGAGTCCTAGCACCTCTGTATTTCCTTTAATGTCTGCTTGAAAACCCAGTAATTCCTTCTTTGCTGAGCTTACTTCTCCACACTGTATTATGAGGAGCTAAAAGAAGTCAGTCAGTCTTTCAGGTTTCTGCTTGAAAATCTCTTCAGCTTGATGCCCAGGTTCGTTGGATGTCTTTCGGCTGTGCACATTACAGCTAGCGTATCACCCCTTTTCTCCCAGCCACCCCTACTGATTATTCACTGCCTTTTCAGCTCCCTGGCACAGTCCCTTTGAGGCCCTGGGAGCCTCCAAGCATGCCCACCCCCAAAGCCAATGCCACATGTTTTCGGTTTCTGTTACGGCAGCACCCCACTTCTAGATTGTGATTTTTTTTGTTCTGTTTGTTGCATAGCAAACCACTCTCAAACATAGTGGCTTACAATGACAACCACATTTATTTACTCACTACCCTGCAACCTGAGTTCCCTGTGGTGAGAACAGCTTGTGTCCACACCACATGGCATCTGCGGAGACCAGAATGAAGTGTCTCTGCCACTCTCATGGGCGGAACCTCAGCAGGGGCCCTGAAACATATCTGAGTGGAGGGGCTCAGGACCACTGGGGCTCTTCATTACATAGGGCCTTGTTGTAGTCTGATGTCTGCCACAGCTGCAGGCTTTTTTCTGAAAGCAGAAGGAAGCATCTGCCCTTCTTAGAGCCATAGCTGGGAGGTTCCAGACAGTTGCTTTAATTGTAGCTGTTGGTAAAAGGGTCATAGGATCAGCTCTGCTTCAAGAAATGACAGTCTTTTTTGTCATTGGGAGAAACATAGAGTTTGTAGTCATATCTAATCCACCGAGAGCCTCAGGTTCTTCTGATTTAGATAATCTTGGTTGATTTTTTTTTTTTTTGAGACAGTGTCTTGCTTTGTAGTTCAGGCTGGCCCTGAGCTCACTATGTAATCTAGGCAAGCCTCGAACTCAGCAATCCTCCTGCCTCTGCCTCCCGAGTGCTGGGATCACAGGTGTGAGCCACCACACCCGGCACTGTGGTATGTGGTATTGATTGCTGGTGGGCATGAGTCACCACACCCAGCATTGTATGTGGTTACTGGGGATTGAACTCAGGCCCTTGCGCTTGTGAGGCAGGCGCCTGAACCACTGAGCTAAATCTCTGGCCCAATCTTGGTTGATTTTGATAATTCACTCAACTGGGTATTTGAGGAAAGGTTGTGGTTGACTTATGGATACATTTCAGAGAAACCAACTTCAAAACAAAAATCAAAGCAAAACAAAATTAAAAAAAAAAAAGAAGGAAAACCAAGTTCTCTCAGGGTTGTAGACTGACCCTACCTGCTTGTCCTTCTGTCTCCTCACTATATAGTTGTGTTACTATTTTTTTCATTTTCCTCCTGATATCGTAGTTTCCTCTTTTGTTGGGTATAGATGGCATCTTAAACTTCTCTGCCAAATCTACTACCTTTCTTTTTTTCTTTCTCTCCACTTTCACTTCCTAGTTTCTCATAGAGGGAAAGCCTTTGCCTTTTATATTATTAAAATCAATGCCATTGTGTCCTGAATGTGTATAATGAGTGGGGCTGTGTAAATGGGTCCTGTAGAAATGGATTGTATGCTATCATGATTGTGTAAATATTTACTAAGGCATCCATGTATAATGATATACCTTGTTTGTTGTGCAAATCTCCATTTCTCCCGTGTGTCCACTTACCAGTTTGTGTAGGCTTCTCTGTTTTAGTCAGACTTAAATTCTAACATCTGAAGCATATAGACTCATCTGTGAAGCATTTGTTTGTGTCCTAGGTGTGCCCGGGATCTTTAAAGATCTTTAAATAGTTTCTCCAAAAACAGCCTTAGGGATGAACTTGCTGGATTCTTCCTTGACTGAAAGGTGTCTATTCTCTGACAGGATATTTTTCAATCATATAAGAAAAGAAATATCTAAAGGCATAGACCGTTGGTTCCTGAGGATTTTGTATACAAATGTAAAGAGATGATTCCTTGTTTTTCCCAAAATTTGTTTTATGATGTATCATTTGTCTGGTCAGCATTGTTAATTTTTGTCGTTGTTCATATGTTTGAATTTTAGAAAATGCAATCAGACACTATGTGTTAGGATTTTCCAAATATTTAATTACAGTAGATGACAAATGTGTGAAATTCTCTCTTAAATGACAACTAGGAAATCACTATGGTGGAACAAATAGTCAGGCCTCTCTGAAAAGTGGCAAACTGCCTGGATTAACATGCTGCCTCCCTTATTTAAGAATCGGTTTTATCCCTGTGAGACAAGGGGTGATTGTCTACAGCTAGTGTTTCTGGAGAGTTTGTCTCTGTGAATGAATGTGGGCTCTGACCCAGCTCACTGTCACCCTGCCCTGGGCCAGTTCGGGCCTTTGGCCAGTGCTGCTCTGCGGGTCAGTTGTTTGTCCTTGAAGCAGCTGCTGAGGTGATAAGGGGTTGGGATATAAGCTTTATTAACAGAATACATGGCTGGAAGAAAAGTGTCCTATTATTTCAGGATAATGGATGGGACTGTCTAGGAGGCAAGAGTTGAGTTTTTCCTACCTCTGGAAAGGTGTGAGGTTTGCAGCTTGTAGTTTTTAATGAAAGAAACTGGGTTAAACATTGACTGTTCGTATAAATTATAAGCAGGTAAAACAAACCTGTGGAAAACACTGCTTGAAATCAGGCACTTCATTAATAGACAGTCATGAGGTACACATAGGGCTCAGCAGGCAAGTCTGGGGCTGGAGGGTTGCAAAACCAGCCTGATCCTGTACATAAATAAGGAAACTTAAATAAGTTAACCAACAAAATGGAAGGAACACAAATATTAACTAGTCTGGAGCCATGGGACACCCTGAGGATCAGTTATTTTCAGTAGTAAGTTATGAACCTCACAAGCTGTTTGCTGGTTTGCTCTTTGTAGTGATCCACTGAGTAATGCAAGGAATTTTTATAAATAGCTTTTTACAGTGTACAGAAATTTTATTATAATGTTGGGGGGTCTGGATTTCATATTGTGACACCTGCAATTACCACTCACTTTTAGAAGAAGTTAGTGAAAAAGCACTTGTAGTTTGAATTCTGCCTTTTCTGTGTTCATTGTTTGGATACTCCCTGGTTAAGAGCCCCAGTCAGTGTGATGAAAAGTTGGTAGGGAGATGTGTGCTTTCCAGGCCTATCCTTGGCTGCTGCTGTACCCACCAGTACATCCTTGGCCATGTCTGCCTTTGTTCTAAAATGGGCCAGGGATTTAGCTCAAGTGTTACCCCCCTCTACCTTGGGAGCGCAAGGGCCTAAGTTCGATCCCCAGTACCGCAATAAATAAATACACACATACATACATACCATGTTTCTTACAAGATGACTTTAACTTTGAAGGAATGGATATGCTAAAGAGAATAAAATCCAGTATGAAAAACTTGTTTTACAGACTTCTACCTTCAGACACACTTTTGGTTTCGCACCTACATTCTGTTAATGGTTGTCTTTATGCCTGGTTGATACCTTTTATTCTAAATGCATTCTCTTCTGCAAAGGGTATTGATTTACCCCCTTCTGTATACTCTGCCAAATTCAAGCAAAGATTTTGTACATTGTAGTCTCCCAATGTTTGTTGAATGAAGCTCATTAGCTACAGTTCTGTTTCTGTCTCACTTCCCTGTAACTCAAAATATGCTCTATTGAAAACACAGAACTCTGGGCTTCCGTACCCAGAATCATTGCCAAAAACACACTGGATTTATGGTTCAAAATAACGAATAGACAAATGAAACAAGTGACCAGATACATGATTTCAGAATTTTAAAAGAATGTCTGACAAATCTGACTTCTGTTTTATTTGAAATATAATTATTTGTGCTATTGAATAATTAGGTGAGTATTCTGGCAATATCTGGTACATTGTGGTTGACATTCCTTTTCTTTTCCATAATTTCCTTAAATCTTTAAAATACTGTGCGGCTGAAATACCTGGCAAACCGAAGTAGTATGTGGCCAAAGTCACCATGGTTCTTTTCATGAATGTCATTGTTTCTGATGATCTCTCATGTCCAATAATCTGTCATGTTAAAATTCACGGAGGTTGTGGCAAGACCCAAAGTCTGTGAGTCTAAGCTGTGCCCCTGCCAAGCCAGTGTAAATAAACAGGGAAGTAAAATGCTAACATGTATTTGAGCTCTAAATAAATGGGTCTGAAATGATGGTAAACTCACATTTAAAATTTCAGAGTTTAAGTATGTTCTGTGTTTACTAGTTATGTGACCTTTACTTTTTCTATGTAATTATACTTGTCTGTTTCCCTCAAAAGGTTATTGTAAGAGTCAACTTAAAAGTAGTTGAAAAGCACCTTTTAGACTATTAAACTGGATATGTAAGATTACAATTACTGAGTATTATTCTATAAACCTTGTTTCAAAGCAACTCATGTAAACATTTTCAGAAACCAAATCATTTCGAGACACTGACTCATATTCTTCTAGGAAAGTGATTGTGCATATTATTCAAAAAAAAGAGTTTTTATTTACACCATTTAAAAACTTAACCCAAGAATGTGGAACCAATATGTTTTCCAGGTAAGGGTAACCCTAAACTTCACACTAAGACTTGGTCTGTGTATTACTTAGTAGATTAAGGCAACAAAGACATCACCCACTCATACCTGTAGAATGTTTGCAGCAGGGTCTGGCAGACAATATGTCCTATAGAACTTTACTATATTAATATTAAGAATCAAGAAAATGTAAATATTTATATTTAAAAGGCGGCTCAATGTCACGTTTCAGAGATCAGCTTAGTCAGAGGATTGAACTTATAAAGGCTTCAGCAGTGCCTAAGAAATGACCATCTTCCTCATGTGTAGAGAGTTTTGCATCAAAGGAAGGAAGAAAACTCATTGCACTATAAGAGCAAACAAAGGCTCTTTGTCTCTGTCTTCTGTCTGTCCATCTGTCTCTGTATTTTAATTTACAAATTTTAAGAAGATGGGGGCCAGAGATTTAGCTCAGCGGTTCCGGCGCCTGCCTCGCAAGCTCAAGGTCCTGAGTTCGATCCCAGTAACCACATACAATGTTGGGCGTGGTGACTCATGCCCACCAGCCATCAATACCACATACCACAGTGCTGGGCCTGGTGGCTCACGCCTGTAATTCCAGCACTCAGGAGGCAGAGACAGGAGGATTGCTGAGTTTATGGCTTGCCTGGGCTACATAGTGAGCTCAGAGCCAGCCTGAACTACAAAGCGAGACCCTGTCTCAAAAAAAAAAAAAGAATGCTAAAAGGACAAAGGCCAGAAGAAAGAAATGATCGAAGATCTTAAAGAAGTAGTATACGGCTGGATTTGGAGTCCAATCATGGGGACATGGATTACGGGATCAAGAAAGATAAGAATTCGCTGTGTAGCTGGGAAGGAAGACACCTTCAGAGGCTGGAAGACACAGTAGAAGACAGCTAGCTGTGGGGCCCGAGTGGAAGGGGAGCATGTGTGAGAATATAGCCCAGGTGGTCTCGCATGTGTCGGTGGACTCGTGGGTCATCTGCTGTGAGAGTCTTCTCAGCTAGTTTTGGAAGAAGGTGATTTGGGACTAAATGAGTAGATAGGAGAGTATCAGCTGAAGGACAGAGGAGTGACCACAAACACTAATGAAATGAAAATGAGATGTGAAGAGGAAGAGGACATAGTAATAGTTATAGTAATGTTTAGGGCATCCTGCTTTAGTTTTTTAAATGATTCATGTGGTCATTTTGTATGTTTTTTTTTTCTTAGTTATGGGGATTGAACTCAGGTCCTTCTGCTTCCAAGGTAGGTGAAGTACCACTTGAGCTAAATCCCCAGGCCCCTTGTATGTATTTTTAAACAGAGGCTTTGGCTTATATTTTCAGTAACACTTATTTTTTGAAAATCTTTTGTTTCCTAAGACTTACAGCTTAACGTGGGAAGATAGACATTAAAAAGGTCAAGGAAGTAAAACATATAGTATGTGTGGATGTGTGCACAGGAAAAAACTTGCAGGATATGATAGGGAGAGGGATTGAAGGGTGGAGAGGAGAGAATGAGAGTTTCAGGAAGGGAGGCTGGTGAAGTTCTCACAGAAAGTGAGCAGAGTGGTGGCTTACAGGAGATGGACAGTTTGGGGGTGCAGGTTCGTGGGGCTGAGGAAGAAGCTGGCTGCTCTGAGGGAGGCCTGGCTTTAGGGTCCTGGGGGACAAAAAGGAATAAGCAAAGGGGATAGGAAAAGGAGAGCCAGGGAGTTGGAGAAAAACTAGGGCAATGGCGGATGTGTGTCCCGTGAATCCAAGAGTCTCCTGTTTCAAAGGACAGGAAATAATCCTGTCAGAGGCTCCCCGTGGGATTAGTAAAACGGAGAACAAGAATCAGCCACTGATTCAGCAGCCTCGCGTCACACAGCTGCCTCGCAGGGCGCTGGAGTAACTGCCTGACTGGTGTGGGCTCGAGAAGGAGAGGCGGCAGAGAAGCTGACACAGTGTGTGAGGCCGCTGGTCCGGGAGGAGGGAACGGCCCAGTGTCCAGAGAAAGCAGTGAGGTGAAGACAATTCTTTCAGGAAGGAGCTGTGAAGCAGTTTGCAGGCTGACAGGGCAGATGGACTAGAGAAGTGAGAACCACTGCAGCAGCGTCCATTAGAATGCAAAGGGCAGTGGCATCTGTTGTCTGAGTTGTTTCTATGGGGTGGATGTGGGTGGAGGGCAGGGTGGCTTAGCCAGGAGCACAGTCATCCACAGAAATAGGAGAGAAGACAGACCGGGAGAGCACAGAGGCCTCTAACTGATAGATGTGGGAACTCGTGCAACTTCTCTTTAGACATGTATCTAAAGATAATATGTATTTTGTCTATGTGTCCTGTCTCTGTATCCATCCATCCATCCGTCTGCTTGTCTAATCTGTCCACACACATACTTATCTGTACAGACATGCATACATATTTATTGTATTACTATCTTATATATAAGATATACACACAATGATTCTGCTGAAGTAAACAGAAGAAAAGCTGCCACCTTTGGACACTTGCCCTTGGTTGGGGTCACTCATTTTCTGTTTTTTCTGTGCATCTCTTTGAACTTAACATGGAACATGTTTAAGCTCTCATTCTAAACTCTGAGGAAGTATAGTTAGAAAGATAAAGTGTTAGATCATAGCTCCCATTCACTGAGTGGTTAAACGCTAAGGTTACCAGTGTACATTAGTCTTTAGACTAAAACATGAAAATGCAAATTCCAGAATCAGAGGAAAATTACTGAAAGTGACAGGGCGAGTCTCTGGTGTGAGAGATGAGCAGCACCTTTAGAAACACTGGGGAGCATAGTGTTTAGAGGTTTTAGGGTAGAGAGGGTCAGGAATAAAGCGCTTGCTTAGCATGTGTGAGAGCCTCGGTTGCCGCCAGCCCTGCAAAACACAAAACCAAAAAGCCAAAGCCCCAAAGCGATAGACCACTTGAGCATGAGTGATGGGCTTACACTGGACCCCACCTGCCTCCACATTCAGGTCACCGTGGATGTGGGCTTGGACCTAGTGTCCTGGAGGCGGGGCCTTTTGCCTACTGAAATGGATTGTTTTGACCTTTTCAATTTAAGACTTGAAGTAAATCACCTGTCTTAAAGATTTATTCTTCCTGTGATTTCTTGGATGCATGTTGTCTGTTGGACATTGTCCTCCTCTCTCTAATGCCATTGTCCTGATACCTCACATTGGTATGTAGTAGCCAATCACAGTATTGATTTGATACCTTTTTCTCTAGTATTTGGAACTGAACCAAGAGAGCCCTAGGTTATATCCCCATTCCTTTTTATTATTTACTTATTTATTTATTTATTTTTTGCTTTTTGAGACAGGGTCTCGCATTGTAGTTCAGGCTGGCCCTGAGCTCACTATGGTGCCCAGGCAAGCCGCCGCGAACTCAGCAATCCTCCTGTCTCTGCCTCCCGAGTGCTGGGATTACAGGCGTGAGCCACCACGCCCGGCACTGTGGTATGCGGTGTTGATTGTTGGTGGGCGTGTCTCCACGCCCAGCATTATATGTGGTTACCGGGATCGAACTCAGGACCTTGCGCTTGCGAGGCAGGCACCGGAACCACTGAGCTAACCTCCAGCCCTACTTATTTATTTTTTTAAAGACAAAGTCTCTCTAAGGTACTCAGGTTAGGTTCAAACTTGTGACCCTCCTGCATCAGCCTCCTGAGAAGCTGGGATTACAGGTGTGTGACCATCCATGATTCTTGTTTGCTTTTATTGAACTTATAAATCATAATAATAGTTATATGCCTGAACTTGTCAGAATGATTTCCTACAATTGTGAAATGATTTCTGGTCTGATTATGATTTTTAAAATTCTGTAGTATTCAATTTAACTGTCTTATTATCTACAATATTGAAAACAAAATCAAAACTCTGCAAATAGGATAGTGAGATGAGACTGAGCTTTTCTAAAAATGAGTTAGCTTTTTACATAAAATGGTATTATTTTGAAAAAATAAAAAAACTGAACTATCACTTCTAAAACATATAAAAGTATACAGAAAAAAATGTGGTAGTGACTTAACATTAATATGAAACCTAAATAGTACAAATAATGCTTTTGCTTCTTCCAAATCTTCTTTCAAGGTTGTAATTCACTTAGGCTTCAGGTTCACTAATAGCAGCATCAGTCTGTAGAGTAATGTTCCTGGAAATATTTCACAAAGTTGGCACAGAGATAGGAGTCAGGTGGGCAGAGTTCTGCCCTGTTTTAAGAGTGACAAGTTGAGAAGTGTCTGAAATGTTTCAGTCTGTCTACTAATTCAAACAATAGCACATGTAAAACCATGTGAACCCAGCATAGTCATCAAAGACAGTCATCATGTAGTGAGTACTTGGTATGTAGCAACCATATATGCTGTCATTTCATCTCACAAGTCCTTACAAAAATCATTTGAAGTAGGTATCAGGAAATCATTTTAAAAATTAAAAAGCTAAAGTGAGAGAAGCTGTACTACATTTGTGTAAGGCCATCCAGACAATAAATGAGAGAGTTGGTATTGGAGCCAGTTTGAACATTTTTGAGTAGCCTTAAATTCTAATTAAAACCAGTGTATCCATATGACTAGCAGGTAATTGAATGAAATGGGGGGAACTTTGGCCAGTGTTGTAATACTTTTCTTTCTGTGGACACCGGAGCCAGGATTCTCAAGTGTGCTTTACAGAACTCTGAAATCCCTTGAAATACTTTGAGGGGTCAGCAAGTTAAGACTATTATCATTGTAATGTTAAGATGTTGCATGTCTTTTATTTATGTTGACATTATGTTGACTGTTGGTACACAAGTAATGCTAGGCAAAGGTGGAGGAATCTTATCAAGTCAGTGTAGTGGCACTAAATTCTACCAGTGGTCACCACCATCAAGAATTCAGAGGTACCACCATTGTGGAGATCAGTGTGGAGGTTCCTCAGAAAACTAGGATTAGAGGTCCCATTTGACCCTGCTGTCCCCCTGCTAGGAATATACACAAAGGAATTTAAAGATTCATATTGTAAAGTCATATGTACACCCATGTTCATAGCAGCTCAGTTTGTGATAGCCCAATCTTAGAAACAACCCAGATGCCCATCAACTGGAGACTGGGTAAAAAAAGATGTGTTTTTTTTTTAAAAAAAATGGAGTATTACTCTGCCATAAAGAATGACAAGTTTCATTCATTTATGTGCAAATGGATACACCGTGAGTTCACACTAATAAGTGAAATGAATAGATCCCAGATATGTATATACCGTTATCTTTTCTCTGGTATGAGAACCTGTAGGTGTAAATGAGTTCTAGAATATATGACAGATTTTATAAAATAGGAAATATACAAAGGGAATGTGGTGGGGGAACATAATGAGGGGAAAGAATAAATATGATTCAGAAAGAAAAAGAAATAGCATGTATATAAGGGGTGGGGAGTTGTGGGTGGGTAGGGATATGGGTAAAAATGAGAATTAACTTGTGTCATATACTGGTACAAATTCCCCAATGTTGAGTGTGATTGTGAGCTGTGTATAAAATGTACCAATAAAAATTTAAAAAAATTAAAAGTAAAAAATAAAAAATAATTTAATTAATATGAAATATTTTAAATGAATAATTAATAAAACTTTCTCAGTTGGAATTTCTAAAATTTAAATTTTTATAAATACAACTATACATATGAAAGCTCTTAGGGGCCTATAAACATTTTTTTTTTTTTTTTTGAGACAGGGCCTCACTTTGTAGTTCAGGCTGGCTCTGAGCTCACTATGATGCCCAGGCAAGCTGCCGCGAACTCAGCAATCCTCCTGTCTCTGCCTCCCGAGTGCTGGGATTACAGGCATGAGCCACCACGTCCGTCTGGCATTGTGGTATGCGGTGTTGATTGTTGGTGGGCATGTCTCCACGCCCAGCATTACATGTGGTAACTGGGGATCAAACTCAGGACCTTGTGCTTGTGAGGCAGGCACCGGAACCACTGAGCTA
>PVIC010017113.1:0-33128 GCA_004025085.1 Thryonomys swinderianus
CACCGGAGCCATCTGGGCGGGAGATGGACGGATGGCACTCTCTCCCTGGCCGGGTGGAAAAGAGGGCGAGACTGGAACTGAGATTCCGGCTTTGTTTGAAAGCCTGCGATATCAAATTCACTCCATAACATTACGGATTGCTCCAACAATCTGGGACAAATTGTACACTTTTTAAAGCTTAAGTTAGAAGCAAAGGCCAATAATATAAATTTCTACTTTTTCTTCTTGATTGACAGAGAAGAAAACACTAGTACTCTGTATTATGTATGTTTATGGCTAAAAATAAAACTGCTTCTGAAACAGTATAAATTTTGTTTTGAAAAAACTACTTTACACTTTTTTCCAAAATTGGATCCTGACAGTATTCTCTCTGCCTGACTGTATTGTTTTCTTGGAGCGTGGTTTATGATGAAAGTAGTTTCTAATTTTTTTTAAAATCACAATCCATATGGTTTGAGCTTTTTCCCCTATGACAAGATCTTTGGTTTGATCCTTCAAACTGTTTGTGCTTATCGTCCGTGAAAGTCCGCAGGGGCCTGGGGGCCTCGCCTTTTCCCTTTCCGGTGCTCTCAGAACCAGCAGGTTCTTACGCTGCAGAATTTAATGTGGGGCCCTAAGAACAATCCAGCACCCCGGTTGTGCAATTCGGTGCCAACTTCTAGCCATTGTCTATTTCCTCTTCTTTCCTCCTGGGCCTGCATTCTGGCTCTCTGACCTCTCTCAGGACATCAAAGGAGCTCTGCTTCCAGGGGGCAAAGAGGAGATGCTCAGGACGCCCCCCCCCTCTCTGCGTTGTGAATTTAAATCGTCCTTCTAATTCATATGCCCATTTCTTATTTTCTGTTTGTCCTAGAACCTAGCCCATTACTGAATTATAACAAGGAGGAAAAAAAATGGTGAGAAGAAACTAGTTAAATGTTACATCGGAAAATTCTTAGCGAAGGTTGAATAATGATTATAATTATGTCTCTTGCTTTGTTTGAAGTCAGTTTGTTGTTTTGACAGTATTGTATAGTTCTAGGCTTATTAAAATCTGAATTTATAATACATGAGATAGAAGAAATCATTCAAAACATTGCAAATCTCTGGAATACCTTTGGTAGTGAGAAACATTTTTGAGGTTTGCACTTTAAACAAACAAGCAGTACAGGGCATGGTGGCTCACACCTGTCATCCCAGCATTCGAGAGGCAGAGGCAGGAGGATTGCTGAGTTCGAGGCTTGCCTGGGCTACATAGTGAGCTCAGGGCCAGCCTGAACTACAAAGAGAGACCCCATCTAAAAAAAAAAAAAAAAAAAAAGCAAGCAAAGAATCAGATAAATATATTCTGGCTAACTACATAGGGATGCATCAGAAAGAGAACAAATAAAAATATTCACTCAGGGGCCGGAGATTTAGCCCAGTGGTTCCAGTGCCTGCCTCGCAAGTGCAAGGTCCTGAGTTCGATCCCAGTAATCACATACAATGCTGGGCATGGTGACCCACGCCCATCAACCATCAATACCACACATACCACAGTGCTGGGCGTGGTGGCTCACGCCTGTAATTCCAGCACTCGGGAGGCAGAGACAGGAGGATTGCTGAGTTTGAGGCTTGCCTGGGCTCCATACTGAGCTCAGGGCCAGCCTGAACTACAAAGTGAGACCCTGTCTCAAAAAAAAAAAATCACTCAGATGTAAGCAGTGGGTGAGGTCTACATTTGGGATAGGGAAGGTCAGGAGAAGGAAGAAGGTATGTAGGTGGGACTGGTTTTGCTTCTCTATATGTTAGTGTGGCAGGTGCTGAAATATGGACAATTAGTTTTTTGTCCCAGATCTATATCTGAGAAAGTATGTTTCTGTTCATAATTGACTTTGTCCCTCTACTGCTCCAATGCTGTAAGAAAGAGGTGAATTTCCTGCTGGCATTCTCTTCCTGAGTTACCCTTCACGCTCATCGTTGGAAGTATTACAAAGAAAGTATCCTACGCATTCATTTTGGGCCATGTTTTCATGTTCCAGTTCTTGGACCACTGGTTGGTTTCTTTGGAGACAGTCTCTGCCTGGCACGCCAATTGTGACAAAGTTGTGGATATCGAATTACATTCTGTAGTTAATATTCAGCATCACTAGAATATTTTAAAGCAAACTCACCAAATATAGAGCTTGTAGAGAGGGTATGTGACATGGCCTTTCTCCTTGTAGTCTTTCAACAAGATCTAGTTTTATGGAGCTGAAAGTTAAGGTTTTACTCAGGGATGGTGTCCTCAGCCCCAGTCCCTGCTGTGAGAATTACCTAGTAGGGGAGGTGGAGAGGACTTTAAATTTGAATGTCGATGCCAACTACTACACTTACCAGAGTGATACAAGTAATAAAAGTAATACGTTTATGTGATGCCTGCAATTGTATAGCAGCAGCAGAGCAAAAATCACAAACCCACTTTTTAAAGTCTGAATGGATTTCTTGTCTGAATTTTGTTTTTTAAAAAATGAATCCATTCTATTTGATCTCACAGAAAGAAATGTAGGCTGTATTTTCCTTTGAATATTATGCTGCAGTGATCTCAGAGAGCAGCTGGCCTTAATCTCACTGAACTTGCTGTGTGTCATGTGTGTAAATAATTTGTTAGGGGAAATGTTTGAAATGAAAAAAAGTGTTTTCTTATTTAATTTCTAATAAAAGTAAACAAAATCCTGACTCCCCCTTCTTCTCCCCCCCCCCTTTTTTTTGAGACAAGGTCTCGCTTTGTAGTTCAGGCTGGCTCTGAGCTCACCATGTAGCCTAGGTAAACCTCGAACTCAGCAATCCTCCCATCTCTGCCTCCTGAGTGCTGGGATTATAGGCGTGAGCCACCACCCCCGGCAGTGCCTTCTTATTTTTAATAATATTACTATTCTGCAGGCTCCACAGCCTCCCTTGCTCCTCCTCCTGTCCCTTTCATACTACACAGCTGTCCTGGGTCTGAGAGTAGGGTCAGAGGCCTTAGGCTCTGGGGAACGGAGTATAACCAGTTTTGCAAGGCCTAAACAGTAAGGTGGACCTTAGCATCACAGAAGATATTCTAGTCCAGTGTAGAGGGTACAGGGACCCCTGTGCATATGACACGTACCCTTGCTTTATCTTAGACAATGCCTGGCTTTTTGTCTTATATATTTGTTCATTCTATGCCTTATTTTGATTGTCAAATAATAAGGTTTATTTTGTACAAGAAACTAATTTTACTCAGCTTTTCACCACTTAGCCATTTTCTTTTCAGTATTTTTTTTTTTTTTTGAGACAGGGTCTCGCTTTGTAGTCCAGGCTGACCCTGAGCTCACTATGTAGCCCAGGCAAGCCTCCAACTCAGCAATCCTTCTGCCTTTGCCTCCTGAGTACTGGGATTACAGGCCTGCACCACGACGCCCAGCACTCAGTATTTTTTCAAATACTCCTCAAAGGACAGTAGAGTTATATATAACATAAACCCATAGTAGGTTGAAAATATTATAAGCCAAAAATTCACTTGAGAGCTGACCATAGTTTTACACATCTGTAATCCCAGCATTTGTGAGGCTGAGGCAGGAGCACTGTCGCAAGTTCAAAGCCAGCCTGGGCTACACAGTGAGTTCAAGGACAGACTGAAATACATAGAAAGATCACGTCTCAAACAAAACAAAACAAAACAACCCCTCAAAACCAAAAAAAACCCAATTCATTCAAGGGTTGGGAGGCCAGAGATTTACCTCAGCCTGAACTATAAAATGAGACTCTGTTTCAAAAACCAAACCAAACCAAACCAAACCAAACCAAACCAAACCCTGAAAGGTTTGGAATGCAGCTCAGGGATAGAGGCCTTGCTTAGCAGGTGTGAGGCCCCAGGTTAAAAAAAAAAAAAAAAGTTGGAAATGACGGCACAGGCCTGGAGCCCTAGCTCCTTGGGAGGCAGAGGCAGGAAGACCATGATTTAAATCCAGGCTGTACAATTTAAAAAGAGTCCACCTCATAAAGGAGCTCTAGAGTGTATGATAGTTTTTGTAGAATGGGAAATATCCAAAAGGAATTTGGCGTGGGAACGTAATGAGGGGAAGGAATAGAAATGATTCGGAAAAAAATAAGTGAGCATGTATATAGAGGGTGGGGAGGGGGTGGGTGGGCAGGGATGTGGGTAAAAATGAGAAATGACCTGTGTCACATACTGGTACAAATTCCCCAATGTTGTATGTGATTGTAAGCTATGTATATAATGTACCAATAAAGTTCACTGAATAATGAAAAAAAAAAAGAGTCCACCTCAAAATTAAAAAATAAAATGGGATGGTATTATAGCTTGGTGGTAAAGCACCTCCAGGTAAAATCTCCATTTCTCAAAAGAAAGGCTTCAATATACCCTCTACTTACCAAAGAGAATAGTTTAGCTTAGTCTAGACTAGCCCACTTTATTTATTTATTTATTTTAGACAGGGTCTCGCTTTATAGACTAATTGTAGATTGCTTTTTCTAAAATTTGAATCTTTATTGGTACATTATATATACACATATATATGTACATTTTGAGTCTTTATTATACACATCATGATCATACACATACACACACACACACATATATATACACACACATCATGATCATACCCAGTATTGAGAATTTGTACCAGCACAACACAATTTAATTATCATGTTTTCCTATTCTCCCACCCATCCTACAACCCCCTGACCCTATATACATAAGCTTTATTTCCCTTTTTTTATTACCATCATATTTTTTCTTCCTCTTGTTACTTACCCTACACCCCATTTCCCTTTGAATATTTTCTGTTTCACAATATCTACCATATATTCTAGAGCTTATTTATATCTTTAGTTTCTCACTGCTTTTTCTTTTTGTAGTTAAAAAAAAGATAAGACATGTCCTTATAAGTTGGGGACTATCTGGATTTCCAAATTTAGGGCTAAATCAGATGTACCTGTTACCCTATCCCAGAATCAGAATAATTTACACATATATTTGGGTGCTTAAGTTGTGCTGCAGGCACTAGAGAAATTTCTCTCCATGAGACGGAGAAGGCCCAACTGATGTCATGTTAAAGTAAGTCATTGCCTTGAAAGAATATAAAAATTGACCTTTGTAATTAAAAACTGATAACTAATCAATGTGCAAAGGTTGGTCATTTAGTAATCAGTTGTAGCCTGTGGCTAAAGGTCACTGCTGGGCTGACTTAATTGTCTGTTTTTTAGATGATAATTTGCTAGATGGGAAAGACTATTGTGCAATTACATGGAAATAGAAAGTTTCTTGGCAATGTATCTATGAGAGGGTTTTGTGTCGGTGTAGAAGACGGACCGATTCTTTATGAGCATTGGATTCTCAGTGTCTCCTGTTAGGCATTCGCTGACTGTCTGCTTATTGAAGCCATCCGCTTGGGGGCCCTTTGACTGAGTCACTGTGGAGCTTGGCAGTGCTGTGGTTACTGTTCTTGCTTCCTAGGGGAAGGACCGGGTGATTGGAGAATGCGGCCCAGTCGCTCCTACACGCTGAGACCAGCAAGACTGACCTCAGGGCCTGGCCTGCCTCCCCACAGTGTTTACTGCACACTTGCTAATGTGCTCAGATGGGACCGAGAGAGAAACAGCCTCCGAGAACACGCGACGCCAAGTTTAACCAGATGGTGAGTGTGCAGTCACTGTAGATAAACTTCGCCGAAAGCCAGGTTTTGCCCATATTCGCCGATTCATTTTAAAATGCTCCAAAGGACGGCATTCAAAGCTGTAGCCATTTGGCATGAGTAACACGAAGTAAAGACATTAAAAACAATCGATGCTGTGATCTTTCCTTCTTACCTGTTCAGAAAGAATGCGATACACTGGTTAGTACAAGTTCAGTCCTGCTTTTGTACAGTTTTATAGCTGAATCCAGGCTAAGTTATGGGAGCTGTGGGACTACTGAACCCCTCTCTGCACTGAAATCCCCTGTGAGCTTAGGGGATGGGCACAGCATGGTAACGGTGAGGAGGTCGGCTCCTCCTGCTGACGAGGCCTCATCTTCACAAGAAGCAAAAGGGAAAAACCTTTCCCCTTGGGGTGTTCTCGGAGAGCTGTGGCCTCTTCCTTCTCCTCACATGGCCACGGAGGATTCTGGGTGCGCTTCCCACCGCACCATCACCGGAAGCAGCTCCTGTCAGGCCTCTGCTTCTCAGACTCTCTGGATGCATTTCAGGCCCTTCCTTCACCACTGGGCTTCTGGTCCCCACTCACCTTTCTCCATGGCTTCCTGCCAAAGCTCTCGCCTCCTGTGGCTTCAGTTACCTCTGCCTGGGGAGAGAGTAACCCAGAACTCGACCCACAATGGCTGAAGTAGCGAGGAAGTGAAGAAGCAGAGGCCGCATACCTGGGACCCAGTGCCGGCGCCTGCTGCGATGCTCCCGGCTTGGCCTTCTTCCTCCAGCTGGCTTCTTCTCAGACTGGAGGGAGGAGAGCGCCACAGCAGGTCTGGGCTGTGTGTTTGCCCAGGTGCCACGTGAACGAAGGTGAAGTTATCATTTCTAGGAGCTCTGCCTAGAGAATAATGGCTCTCATTGAATCTTTCTCGACCTCCGTAGGTCCCTTGCTTCTTGCAGTCACTAGCAAAGGACGTGGCACTGTCCTTACACAAAGCCAGCGGCCCCCAGCACTGGCTGCTCCTTAGAGCTCCACAGACGGAGGCGTTGTGCGGAGGAGCGTGGGAAGCTATGCTGGTGAAACCACAGTGGCCACCGCTATGTGCTGCTGCCCCCACCCCATCTCCCATTGCTCCTCCTGGGCCCCCCGGCTTCCCCCTCCTTGCTTAGCCCCTTAGTATGGATGGGCCTTAGGACACCACATTTGCTTTCCTTTCTCCTCACTGTTCTGTAATCCAGGGAACTCCCCAAGAGAAAACTCTAGTCTATGGAGTTTGTAAAAACTGTGTCCTTTTTTCAGTCATGTATTAATACCTCTACTTGATTGTCCCACATGCATGTCCCATTCAAGCATTTATACCTCAAACTAAATTCACCAACATAGCCAAAGGGCCAGCACATCTTTGTATTTCCTACTTTGATAAAGAGCACCACCAAACACGAGTGCCTAAGGCACTGCCAATCATTCTTCCCCCCTCACATTGAAGCAGGCTGGGAAACGTGTTGGTCTACCCACTACAGTTTACTTGGGGCCACAGCCATGAGGATTCTCGGCTATCTCCCGTGCTCTTTCAAGCTCAGGATATGTTCTTCAGTGACCTTGGACATTTCATAGACACTTCTGTAAGAGCCCTTCTGTCATTTTTGGTGCTCTGCACTGTAGGGATCTAATCTTGCTATTTTAAAAAATTTTCATTCTCAGCAGAGTCTCTTGAACATGGTAGACACTTGGGAAAAGTGAGACAATTATTGAGTGACTTTAGTCTTTAAACACCTACCAAGCCAGTAGTATTTCCAGACGTTTTTCCAAGCTCTAGTGCTTGAAACTCTTCCTTGACAGATTTGGTCTTGCAGTTGGGGTGGGTGGAGTCAGTGGGGAAATGCCAGAAACTGTGCCCTAAGGCAGTGAGTGCCAGGTCAGGGCCAGTATAAACAATACGAAACCAGGTCAAAGACCCAAATAGGTCTAGGTGAATCTAGGAAGCTAAGGCGTGCAGCCAGTTGGGTTGGTGTTTGTGTTTTGGAAGAGACAAGTAGGAAGAAAATCATTGAGTTGATCCCAGGTCCTAGAGAGGGACACACCAAAGTTTTTGTTTTGTGTATTTCCCTTTAAGATGTTGGGCTAGAAGTAGAACTCAGTGGTAGACTGCTTGTCCAACAGGTGTGAGGCCCTCTGTTCTACCCACAGAACTACAAAATGAAGAAACGAAGAGACAAACAAGCAAACAAATCTCAGATCACTATAGTAACTGGAACACACAATGATTACATTCCTAATGTGGAATCTCATGGTCTGGTAGGAGGACAGATAATATAACAGAAGCTTACATGCTGACGTCAGAAGTGTATAAAAGGTGAAGCAGACGTGTCAATATCCACCCCCCTACTCCGGAGAAATTATGATGACCTCAAGAGGACCCCATAAGCGGAGCTTTTTGTTTTTTTATTTTTAAAAGACAACACCTCAAATTTGGTATGTTAGCTGTTTAGATGGCCTTATGATAAATCATTTCCTTTGATACACAGCTGAAAGTTGGTTGGTCTCAGACTTCCGGAGACTGTCCCTTAGTGAGAATCTTTTTGTAGCTTGGGGCTAAAGCCATAAATATGAGTGATTTTCTTGGCTTTATGTACAGAAAAGATTATTCAGAGTTTACTTTAGATATATGAAATTTAATATTTAACATATTAAATCTGCAAACCACATACTTGAGTTATAAATTATCAATACTAGCTTTTCTTTAAACGTTTAAATTTAGCTTCTAAAATCTCTGTCACATCTAGTAGCCTGGCAAATTTTCACGTCTTTTATGGGAATTTAAAAAATGCCTGTTAAAATAAGACCCTCAAACATTTAAAGAGCAAAAATATATTAAATATATATGATATTCCTATTAAATGGTAAATAACTTAGAAAATTCTTCCTAAGTTCTTAGATAACTCTTCTAGATCTAATACATAAAACGTAAGTACAAATATGTTTCATTATTCAGTAGTATTATGTTTAAAGTTAGACTTCAATTGGCCTAAATACTTTATATATTTTAAATTTACAAAGTTGATCTTTTACTCCAATAGATCCAAATTTTCTTTCACATTACAAAGACATTTTAAGATGTATACAGGTTAGTTGTACAAGTTTGGTTTTCTTAACCATTTTTCTGCTTAACTGGAAAATTTTCCATGGTTTAGAGATTCTCTCCCTCTCCTTCCCTCTGTCTCTTTCTCTATCTCTCTCCTTATTCAATAAGATTATATCTCAAAAAAAATTTTTTTTCTCAACAGTCAAGGCTGCATATGGCTGAATGTGATTTTGGAGGCTCAGGGACATTCTTTTTGTTCTAGAATGGTTTGGGATGCCTAAACTCTAGATTCTAGAGATACATTTCCTGATTCTTCTATCAACTGATCTCTCTCTTTCTCTCTTTCTTTCTCCTTTCTTCTCTCTTTCCTTCCCCCCCTTCTCCTCTCTCTCTCTCTCCTAGGAATTGAATACAGGGACTGATAAACTACTTCACCTGCCCTTTTGCACATTATCATTTTGCTAAAATGTCCGGTCTGTCCCGGAACTTCCCATTCTCCTGTCTCAGCCTCCAGGTGCCTGGACCACAGATGTGCACCCAATACCTCCTGCTTCCATCACCTGATTGAGTTTTGCATTTCTTTAAATCTTAGATATTTAAATGTCACAGAGCTGAAGATTATTATATCTGAGGAGTTTTGCATTCTTTTTATATTCTTGTTTTGTTAGAGCCACAATGGCTGATAATCTAATCTGAAGTCATCCCATTGAAATCTGGCTGTCCTTCAAAGCTTTCTATCAGTAAAGTCACAATTTTGAAGGTCATTCTGGTGACGTAAACCTGCCAGTTAGTTTCTTCACTGTTAGACATTTCTCTAAGCCTGGCTGGTTCTTACATTTAGGTTTCAGCTTCCAAGTCCCCTGCTTAAAGAATTCCTTTCTGATTGCCCTTCTAAAGAGAGATTACCCTCCTTTATTATTTCATATATATAATATATATAAATTTATATACATTATTTATTATTATATATTATATATATATTTATTTTAAATCAGGGCCTCATTTTATAGTTCAGGCTGGCCCTGAGCTCACTATGTAGCCCAGGCAAGCCTCAAACTCAGCAGTCCTCCTGCCTCTGCTTTCTGAGTGCTGGGATGACAGGTGTGAGCCACCACACATGGCTATTTAATATATTTTTAAAAGAATGTGTTTTATAATCACATAATCTGTGAATGTTTTATTAGTTTGCTTGTTAGCGACGTGTCTCCTCTCCAGCATGCAAGCTCCATGAAACTGAAGCCTAGTACAGTATTCTGTTCATTATAGTAGAAGAAGCTAACTTTAAATCTAGGATTGTTGAGTGCTTCTGTCATCTCAAGTGCTTTGGAGACTGAGGCTGGAAGATCTTGAATTTGGAGACAGCCTATGCCATGCAGTGAGTCTCTATTAAAAACCAAAACAATCTGGAAGGCTGAGGCAGGAGGATCACGTGTTTGTGTTCAGCTTGGGCCCTGTAGTGATCTAGGTAGACCTTGTCTTAAAAAACAAAACAAAACAAAACAAAACAAAACAATTTATGAAACTTCAAGAGGTACCAACAGTTCTATGTATTGTGTAGGCCGGGTTCCAAATTTCAATCCTCTTGCTTCAGTCTCCCCAAATGCCGGCATTATATTGTCTCATCTTTTTTTCTTCTCTTCCTTTCTTTTTTCTCCTGTCCCTCCCTTGCTTTTTTTTTTTTTTTTTTGAGACAGGGTCTCCTTTTGTAGTTCAAGCTGGCCCTGAGCTCACTATGGTGCCCAAATTACCCTTGAACTCACAGCAGGCTTCCCGCCTCTGCCTCCTGAGTGCTGGGATGACAGGCGTGAGCCACCACGTCTGGGTGTCTTGCTGTTTTTGAGACAGGCTCTATGTAGCCTAGGCTGGCCTCAAAGGTCCAGTGTGGAATTACAAGTGTCCACCTTTGTCCTAAAGCTGCTTTGGCACATGATTTTGATTTGTACCAAAGGTTTCTGTATACACAGTGAATTATAACCTTAGATGCTATGTAAACAGACTATAATCTACTCTTTTTCAGGGGGGTGCAAATTGGAAATTGAGCCCAGGGAACACTGAGTTACATTCTCAACCTCTTTTTATTTTGTATTTTGAAACAGTTTTGCTCAGTCCCAGGCTGGCCTCAAACTTGCAACCCTCCCGTTTTGGTCTTCCAGTCGCTGGCTGTCACTATGTGGTGACACGTGTGGTGACACAGGGCGCTGTGAATCTTTTTGGGTCTAGACTACTGCCTGATTCTAGAATGGTAAATAAAGCTAATGAAGACGGGCAAAACTAGCTGTGTTGTGGCTTCTTCCTTTCACACCACCACAACCAGGACCGCAGGAAAGACGCTCCCTTTTGCTCTGGAGTTTTGAGAACTGCCCTGTTTTGTTTCCCTTTGTCTTCTCAGTGCTCTTCTTAGTGTGCATATGATGAGCATTTACTTTGGTAAATGTACCAGCCAAATATTACTGGGAAAATTGGCCTAATTTGTTTGGATAATGAAGTATTAATCTGTCGTCCGCTGGCCTTTAGTTACCAAGAGGCCATGGGTACATATCAAACCTATGGCTTTTCCACTGAGCTACATCTTTTTTGAGACAAGGCGTTCCCGGCTGGGTTGCTGCATTTCGAAGGTGGCCTCCAAGCTTGCGGGCCCCGCCGGCTCAGGGTCCCGGGTGCTGGGGTTAGAGGAGCGCCTCCTGGTTACCACGAGGATAGTTCCAGAGCAGCATGTCCGCCCACTGCAGCTCTTGGGGACTGCTGCTCACTGAACACACACAGACAAATCTTCAGCTCCCCCTTCTCACAGAGAAGGTGCAGCTTAATTAATCTAAACCTTATCATCAAGCCTTGCCAACGCATTAAGCTTCAACATTTGGGCAAGGGGACTACGGCGGGACTGTAAATGTATGTTTCAGCTCTTTTATGGGAAAAGGCATTTTAACAGCCCTTGTAATCCAAACTAGCGAGTGAGGGCAGCCTGCTGCCCAGTGCGGGCCGCCGTGCAGGGAGGGCTGCTTCCTCCTGGTTTCGATTACTAATACTGTCCCAGAGTAAACAGAAACATGACCCTGCATTACCGTGCTTTAGAGGACTACAATAAAATCTCCCCTAATGGTACCAGGGGGAAATCGACTACTCCTGAAAGATATTTGCACATTGTTGGAGTTTCTTGACCTTAAGATATCTTTTTGGAAGCATTTAAAGAACTAAAGAAAGAAATTGCCCTTTAAGTAGACCTTGTGACAGAAGTAGGTGGGAAAGTAATTACAGTGCATACCAGACCTTACCTTTGCACAGGATAACTCCGTGACAAATGCTGAAGCAAACACGACAGGAGAATGCCAGAGTATTCATTCACCTCCTTTCTGATAAGAGAGGCTTATGAATTTTTATATCTCGAAAACCTTTGTTTTGCAGGGTTTGCTTTAGCGAGTTGCCTCTTACTCCCTGTGTGAACACCGAATCATTTTAGGCTCTTTTCACCGAGTTATTTGAGGCCTAGCTTTGAGAATGTTTTGTGGTAGAAGCCACAGGTAGGGCTTGTTTCTGTAAATGATTTATTTCCATGGATCTGTTCCTTTAATTGATTTGATATTTACTTAAGAAAATTCTTTCTCTGCTTGCCCCTCAGCCCCCTCTGAGAGCTTTTTACAAAGTATGGCCCTGTCATAAATCGGCTGATTCCTTCCCAGACCAGTCATTTCTCTGAGGTTTATTGTGTCTTTACAGGAACCTACGCACTATTTAAACTCTCTCCCTCTCCCTTTCCCTCCCTCTCTGTCGCCCTCTCCCTGTCTCCTTGAACTTGGTGTCTTCCTGCCTCAGCCTCGGACTGCTGGGGGTGCAGGTGTGTCCCACCATGCCTGGCACCTTTCCGTTCACTTTTGAATGTAGCCCGTGGCTTGGAAAGGCTTTAACCTATGCCCAGTCAACTCTGCAACCCCATAGTAACCATAACAATAACACAATCGTAATAATCACTAGTGCGTACTGTTGATGTACATGTGGTCTTGCATAAATTATAAATAAAGGCTTCTCTTTAGAGAGTCTTGCTAGTTTTACTGACCTTTAAAATTTCATCAAAAATACACAATTCTAACAAAATAAAAACAGTCTGAAGGTGACAGGTGCCCGTAATGCCAACGCTGAGGCTGAGGCAAGTTCAAGCCCAGCCTGTGCAATTTAGCGACTGAGTGAGGCTCTGTTTCCAAATATACAAATAAAAAGGGATTAGATCTGTAGCTTAGTGCAAAGGCTCTGGGTTCAATTTGCAGAACTGTAAAAGAAATAAACCAACCAAAACAACAATTAATAAACAAAACACAACTGCATGCCTGCTATGAAAACTCGTCCTGGCTTCTGTGGGACTTCAGCCCCTTTGGAAGCAGCCGCTGGGTAGAAAAACTGCTGTGGGAAGCAGTTAGCAGGAGGTTGGGGAACGCAGAGCCTCGCTCTCTCTCAGCTCTGGCTTGTCGACAGGGGTCGGAGAGCGCTGTGCTGTGTGTTCAGCCCCAGCTCCGCCTGGGCCTGTGACTGAGGCTGCTCTTTGGGCTGAATTCCCAGCTTTACGGAGGAGTTCAGGCCCCAGGGCTGGAGCCTGGCGAGAGGAGGCCCCAACCTGCTCCTTGTCTCTCTGTAGCAGCAAGAAACTGCTTAGTCCCTTTGCACCATCTTCTCTATAAATACAAAACTGCTACCCTTCCATGAGGCAGCACTTTAAGAAGCACCTAGCCCATTTCTTTCACTTTTTTTTTTGAGACAGGGTAGGATTACAGGCGTGAGCCACCATGCCTGGTATTGTGATATGTGGTACTGGGGATCGAACTTGGGACATTGCATTTGCCAGGTAGACACTGGAACCACTGAGATAAATGCCAGGCCCTAGGCCATTTATTTCAAACTGCTTGTAAAAGAAGAATGCCTCAGCTGGGTGTGGTAGCACACATCTGTAATTTCAGGATTGGGGAGGCTAAGGTAAGAGGATTGTGGAAAGTTTGAGGCTACCCTGGGCTATATAATGAGTTCAAAGCCAGCCTGGTCTACACAGTGAGACCCTGTCTCAAACAAACAAACAAACAAATGAGGAATGCTCTCCACTCCACATGCTCCAAGTACTGAAAGGACTGAACCCAGGGCTTTTAGGCTGAATTACAACCTGGCCTTTTAAAAGTTGGTTTTCAGCTGGGGAATTAGTTCAGTGGTTCCACTGCCTGCCTCTTATGTGCAGACTTCCAAGTTCAATCCCAGGTACCAAAACAAACCAAAAAACTTGGTTTTTAGGGTGTCATTCAATTGCTCTCTTGCCCAAACTGGGATTGAACTTGTGATCCTCCAGCCTCAGTCTGCTGGAGTGCTGGGATCGCAGGTGAGCAGCACCATGCTTGGCAGGAGGAGTTGTCTTTAATAAGACCAAATCCCAGAATCAATAAGACTGGAGAGTCCTGGAGAAGCTGCTTCTGGAAGCTTCTAGCAGCTGCCAGCCACTGAACTCTCATGGACTCCAACCCAGAGGCTTGCTCCTCAAATTCATTCAGAGAAGTGCTGGGAGGCACGGAATTTCGGGGTTGCTCAGGTTCCCGCAGGGCCATCCCAAGGCTCCTGGAGCCAGCAGTGGAGGCTGTAGGACCTGGGCGCAGGGTTGTGCTTTCCAGGCCGCTGCGTTTCCTTTGCCCTTATCAGCATGGATATTTGCCCAAATGCTGCTTTCTGTTTTACCCTGGCCTGCAAGGAGGAAATCATGGTTAAGAGGGAGGACAGACCAAGGGCAGAGAACTGCTCATTTCTCTGCATCATGGAAAATATAGGATGTACAGGAAACACAGCCTTTCAGCTGGCTTAATCCTTCCAGAGGGGCACATTTCAATGAGGTCCATTGTGCTCCACTCTTACTGGAGCGTGATAAAAATAGAACACTTAGGAGACTGTCTATAGAACCACAGTGAGATGGAGAGTTGAGGCAATTGTCCAGATAATCCAAGTAAAAACAAAACCAAACAATATAAAACCACCCACCGTCGAGAAAAAAACACAGCACTGGGAGCTGAATGATCCAGACTGCCTTTCTCCACTGTTCACACTCCCCGGGTTTGCATCTCTATTTACTTTTTCTACACAGACTGAGTTCGAGTTTTCCTCCCATATTATCTCAAGTACTACCTCAAAAACTATCTGTGCTTAAGTGTCCCTCTCTGCCTGTGTCCCCTAAGGAGGTCCACGTCACCCTCGACGTGTGCACGTTCTTAGAAAAGACAGAGGGAGGAAGAGTGGTTAGCTGTGGAGTCCGGGAGATTTCTTCTCCACTCGGGCCTGTGAACAGGCCCTTTGATCAGGAGCTGTGGCTGGAGACGCTTTGTCCACACACTCACATGTCTCAGGCCTGTTGCTTCATGCCTGGCTAAGTGCCTGTCATGTGTGCCACTTGCTTGCCAGGACCACAGCGTGGCTCACTTCAGAGAGCCAGGAAACCAGCTTCCTCTGCGATGGCGACTGGTAATATTCCACCGACTCTGTAACGTAGAGAGGTCGCCTTGGCCCGGGGTCCCCTTGCAGGGGTCCCGTCTCCATGTGTGATGTGCACCTCAGACTGGACTCCCCGACCTTGATCTTCCCATCTCTCTTCATTCACCCACCCGCCTGCTTTTCCCTCTGGCTCTTTCCCAACAGAACCAGTCAGCCAAGCCCAGGGCTTTCTCTTTCCCAAAGCGTTCTTCCTTCTAGCTTTCGTTATTTTTGTTTCCTGAATTTAACTTCTGTTTTCTTAGCGCTGCTAAGAATCCCTGCATTTCTCTGTCTCATTTCCAGTTGATCCTAAGTAAACGCCAGACCCATCTTCCCTCAAGCTTCGCTTAATTGAGATGCACTTCCCTGCACAAACATCTTCAGTAACTCTTTATGACCTAAGCCGTTAGGCTCCAATCCGCATGGTGCCATCGAAAGCTCCTGTCACTTTGCAGGAGGAGCTGGGCTTCTCCTCCTGTCACCGAACCCCTTTCTCCCCTGCTCACCTGTCTTCCAGGCCAGCCTGGACATCGCGCTTCTTCCAACAACACTTTTCTAAGGACCTTGGGGGAAGAATGAGCATCTCTGAACTAGAGTCACAGAATCTTCGAGTGAGAAGGCATTAAACTGCTCATTGGGTTTTTGGTAAGAATTTTTTCTTCTCTCTGTCTCCCCCTCTCACCTCCTTCTCTTTCTTCCTTTTTGAGATAATTTTGGTCTCCTTTTGCTTATTTCTCTTTGATCTGCCCTCAGTAGCAATCCACCCAAATGCTCTTCTACATAAAGTCCCTCAAATATTTAAATAATAGTATCATAGCTATCTTGACTGATCCAAACACAATGCAGAATTTTGAATTGTATCCTATACTAAAATGGTTTCTCAATTATACTCTGATTTGGTCTTTTTTTTTTGAGACAGGGTCTGGCTTTGTAGTTCAGGCTGGCCCTGAGCTCACTATGGAGCCCAGGCAAGCCTTGAATTCAGCAATCCTCCTGCCTCTGCCTCCTGAGTGCTGGGATTATAGGCATGAGCCACCACGCCCAGTTGATTTGGTCATTTTATCTGGAAGTGGTGGGTGGTGGTAACAATAATCTCAGGATATAGATTTTAGAAAAAAGCCACAACTTTCTGATCTATAGTATTGATTGCAGAAATTTTGAGGTGAATTATTTATACCACTTTGTTGGCTCATTAGGTGCTGTAGTAATAATTCCAGTTTGTCTGGTTTTGGGTTACCGAGGAAGAAGGGCTGATCACTTCTACCTGTTTGTGTTTGTAAACTAGAAATCTGCTCCTGGAAACCAGGGACTCTGACCTGCAAACATTGCTGTTTGCTGGGCATGGTGCCACACACTGGTGGTCCTGGTACTCAGGAGGCTGAGGCCGGAGGCTCACTGAGTAGAGGCCAGCCTGGGCCACACAATGAGTTCAAGGCCCACCTGGACCACATAACAGGATCTTGTCTCGAAAACAAAATAACACTTCCCTGTCCTTCCACGACAGCCTTGTCCCTCTTAGGCAACCCATAGTTTGACTTTGAAAAGTCAGTCTCAGGTGACAGGCATTGCCGAGCCCTGCGTCCACTCCTAGCTCTCTTATTAGTTGCTTACACTGACACTGTCGGCTTGCCTTAAACTCAGTGATCCTCCTGCCTCAGCCTTGCCAATGCTGGGACTACAGGCATGTGCTGCTGCAAACTACAGGCCGTGTTCTCAGGTACAGAGGAGACACATGACTTTAACATGCCACCCTCAGATAGGAGGAGTCTGCAGCTCTTCAAAGTTGCATTTATTTATTTATTCATTGTTTTTGTGGTCCTCGGAATCGAACCTGAGGCCTCATACATGCTAAACAAACTCTCTACCCCTGAGCTGCATTCCAAGCCTTTCAGTTATTTTTATTCTTATTTTTATTGAGCCAGGGTTTCACTTTTGTAGGTCGGGCTGCCCTTGAGCTCACTATGTAGCCCAGGCGAGCTCACAGCAGCCTCCTGCCTCTGTGTCCTGAGTGCTGGAATTACAGGTGTGAGCCACCACGCTAGGCACTGTGATGTGTGGTACCGGGGATCGAACTCGGGACCTTGTGCTTGCGAGGCAGACGCTGGAGACACTGAGCTAAATCCTCATCCCTCAGTTATTATTTTTGAGGTGGAGATGAAGCCTTGCTCCGCACCAGGGCCCATGGAGTTTGCTCCGTGCCCCGGCAGAGGTCAGAGAGGGAGAAGGCCCGGACGCCGGATCCGGCAGAGCCGGGCCCAGCTTGGGCCTGGGAAGGGCCTATGCGAGCTCCCGTCCCGGGAGCGTGAGCGGAGGAGGGAATCCGGCGCCGCGGGGCTGACGGGGGCGGCTGGCCCCGGGCTTCTGCGGAGCTCTCGCGAGTGCGGAAACGGCCGCGGGGTGACTCTGAGGAGCTTCTGCTGCGGGATTCGACGCACCTCACGGATTTATGGGACGGGCCCGGGCTTCCCCACCCGACCTCTCTACCGGTGTGCGGTGGCCAAGAACAGCAAGCACAGACCTGGAGGTTATTTTTCAGCACAACAAGAATGGTGTGTGGTTAATTAAACACGCGGCACCGAAGCATTTCCGGCGCACGCGCAGGCCTCTGCCCATTAACGGGTAAGAGGGGACTTCAAGTTTCAGAAGCGGGGGTGGGGGTGGGGGTGGGGAGCTTCAGTTCTGTCTCTCCACTGCTCTGTACGTCGCAGGCCAGTGTTAACTTCCCGGTGGGCATGGCCTGCGGTTCTCCCCTCCTTCGGCTTGATTGAGCTGTAATTGAAAGGAAAAGATACACAGTGCAGGTGCACGATCCTGATGTTCGGATGTGACAGTTTTTCCTTTAAAGAAAGTGCTGAATTCTGGAGGTCAGTGTGCAGCGCAGGGCCTGGAGTTGGCACCATAGCTGTGTGGACTTCCAATGTGCTAGAAGAGTTGATAGTAAGTGCTCTCATCACATGTTCGCACACATGTTTGTTTATTTTTGTGTTGGTTTTTTTTTTCGGGGTGGGGTCAGGGTCTTGTGTAATTCAGGCTGCCTTAAACTCACTAGGTAGCCCAGGCTGGTGTTGAACTCTAGAGGATCCTCCTGCCTCAGCCTCCTGAGTGCTGAGATTACATGCATGTGCCACCACGCCCGACCACACTTACATATATTTAAAGTGAAAAACAGAAATAAAAACTCAAAGGCTACTCCTGAGATAGGAATTTCAGTGTCTTACGTGAATTTCTCATGGAAGGTGAGTAATAAGGGCAACACACATGGGAATCTGTGAGCCCGAGGCAGGACCATCACAAGTTTCATCCCCTGTTGGCCACTTTGTGACTTAGGGAGCTTTGACTCAAAACAAAAACACAGAAAACACAGTTTTTTAAAATAGGAAAAGCAGTAAACACACGCTCAGTGGGTGTTTTAAATGTTTTCTTTGACTGTGGCAATGTTAAGAAGACAAATGGACAAATGAAAACCAAGTTACCTCTAAATGGGCTCTGTGTTTATTTCGGAGATGATTAATAGTGTCTTTGTGTTCTCTCTAACAGCTTTTGTCTCCACTCCTTTTGAGTGCTGGGCTGGGTTACCTATTACTTTTGCAATAATTTTTGTTTGTGCTTATTCTTTTGAGGTAGGGTCTTTCTGTGTAGTCCAGGCTGGCTTGAGCTTGCCACATAGCCTCAGCTTACCTTGAATTTGTCGGCCTCCCACCTCAGCCTCCCATGCTGGGTTATAGGCCTGCACTGCGGCCTTGCCTGGTTGGCAACAATTTTTGTACACTGCTGCATTTGAGGAATGTAGTGTGTATGTATTCGTGTTCTGGCCCCTGCCCCAGGACGAAGGATTGAAATGGAAGCTTTTACACCCACAGCCCAGCCCTTTTAACATTGTTTAATATTATAAGACAGGATCAGGCTCGGGTCTAACTTTCAATCCTCCTGCCTCAACTTCTCAGAATGCTGGGATTATAGGTGTCACCACTCCTAGCTGTATTCTGGTTTCCTTCATTTAACAGACTGTTAATTTTCTGTATAATTCAATTTAAAATCATATTCTCCATTTTCCTGTATGTGAATTCATATATATATATATATATATATAATATGCAAATATATGCAAAAGTTTGTGTTACAGTAACTTGTTCTGCAAGATAAACATTCCTAATAAAATTTAACTTGATAGCCGGGCGTGGTGGCTCACGCCTGTAATCCCAGTACTCAGGAGGCAGAGACAGGAGGATTGCTGAGTTCGAGGCTTGCCTGGACTACATAGTGAGCTCAGAGCCAGCCTGAACTACCAAGCGAGACCCTGTCTCAAAAAAAAAAAAAAAAATTGATAAACAAGTGTTCTTGCCATAAAAGTAGCATTGCTACAAGCGGTAGCAATTTGAGTGGTGCTTCTGTTAAATGACAAGACAGGATCATGTTTCCATGAAATCCTCAATAGGAGGCAAAAGCAAACATCACTGGATAGGTTCTTTGTTAAATCTGCAAGAAACAGAAAAGAGCCTATTATCCGAGCACTTGGGAGGCAGAGGCAGAGGCAGAGGCAGAGGCAGCGGCAGAGGCTATAGCCCAGACTGACCTTCGAACTCACTGCAGTCCTCCTGTCCCAGCTTCCCACATGCTGGATTACAGATTTGCACCAACACACCTGACATTATTTTATCACTTTTTCATATGTTTTGTTTCTAAGCTTTCTCCGTTAGAAATAACACTGTAATCTATAGTGGTAGACATGTTACTTTCTCTCCAGGAGCTGTTCACTGGCAGTTGTCAGCTCTGGGAAGAATTCTCCCACAAGTTCCCACACTCAACGCCGCAGCCTCAGGACGGGCCCAGCAGCTGACTTGTGACTCAGACAGAGCCCCCTTCCCTGGTCGGTGCTGGGCTCAGGATCCAGTCACAGCCGGTGAGATGCGGCGATTCCCTGGCCAAGACTTCGGAGAGACCCGTACTTTGTCCTCAAAGGATTCACAAAAGACAGGGCTCGCAAGTGGTCTGTGGAGATGGGCCCGCCGCCCCTGAGGGAGCCTCAGAATGACCCCAAGGGAAGCAGAGTGTGGCCGCAAGGCAGAGACAGAAACAGGCGAGCTGAGCTTTGACAAAATCCCGTGAACCCCGGGGCAGGCCGCTCTGCCCCTGGAGTCCGTTTTTGGACGGGTCGGCCCCGCGCTGCCCCGGCACGTGCACAGTCCTTGCGTGTGCGCACCGAAGCACGCGCATCTCCCTGTGGAGAACTAGGCCACTGTGTGACACCCGCGTAGCTTCTGCGTGTCCCCGTCCCCGCCTTGGGGTCCTGGGATGACAGGAGCCCACGCTGCTGGGTGCCGCCTGGCGAGGCAGCAAGTTAAAGACTTGACGTTGGTTATTGCAGTCAGTGCTTTCAGTGGCCGCTTAGAGCAGCCCTCGCTACAACCTTCAGTTTCACGAGCCGGGAAGCGAAGCTCAGGGCGGTGACAGCGCTCATGTCATCACGTGGCTGTGACCCCAGGATTCAGCGGCCACGCTGTCTCCAGGCGGCCTTGGGTGCCGCTCCTCCCCTTACTCATTTCGTCAGAGCAAAGCGTGTCTTGTGAGAAGGCAGAGTCTGAGCCGGACGCCTCGCGAAGGGGCAGAGGGGCCCCCCCGAGACCCCGCAGGCAGGGCGCGGGGGCAGGGGATGGTACGATGGAGGCCCTGTCTGAGATAAAAACATAAAAAGCGATAAGCATGGAGCTCAGTGATAGGATGCTTGGCACGTGCAGAGCCCTGGTTTTTATTGGCAACACGAAGGAGGAGGAGAAGCAGTTCATGGGAGAGAACCGAGGGCCCCAGTTGAGCCCCTGGGGGCCTGCGATTGAGGTCGCTTGATGTTCCAGCCCCGCCCCCCAGAGTCCTGAGAGATAAGAAACTTGTTTCAATGCACGAAATTTCGGGGTGGTTTGTGATGTAATAATAGACCATTGCAACAGCGGCATGTGGGCTTTCCTCCCCCGCTTGCTCCTGTTCATTTCCTGTAAGCGGCAGACGCGTGCAGTGAGGTCTGGTGGCGCCTGTTCTGAGGTGCGTGGCGCGTCCTGCACCTCGGGCTCTGTCTGCTCTGCGTCTTCCTGATCTTGCGGTCAGTCCCGTTTCTGGGCAGCGATCCACCTTTCCCAAGCTGCATCCATGTCTCCTGGGAAACTCCCTCATCCTTCTCTCGCCATCCGGTTGTCGTCCTGCAGGGGCTCAGCTGCCGAGGGAAAAACGTCGGGTCCTTTTTGATTTTCCCTTCCCATCTCCACGAGGCTCGGAGCGGGCAGCTGCCAGGAGGCCTGAGACACGGCTGCGCGGTGTGGGAGCCTGGACGGCTGCGGCTGGAGCGCTGGCCGCTTCTGAGGGAGCGGGGAGCTGGGCCTCTGAGCCAGTGGACAGAGGATCTCTGTTCCTGCAGTTTCACCCGCGGAGGGTGTCTGACCCCCGTCCTTGGGCGGGCCGTTGGAGGAAGGATCAGTCACCCTCAGGCAGAGCTGGTACAGAGGACCCTGGGTCTGCTTCTGTCTATACTGTCATTTTTTGGGTGATACTGAGGCGTGAACTCAGGGCCTTCACACAGAGTATATGCTTAGCTATTTCTCTTTTAACTTTTATATTTTGAGTCTCGGTAAGTCACTGAGCTACCCAGACGGCACTCAAATTTTTTTTTTTTGAGACAGGGTCTCACTCTAGTTCAGGCTGGCCCTGAGCTCACTATGTAGCCCAGGCAAGCCTCGAATTCACAGTAATCCTCCTGTCTCTGCCTCCCGAGGGCTGGGATTACAGGCGTGAGCCACCATACCCGGCACGGCACTCAAATTTGCAGACTTCCTGCCTCAGCCTCCCAGAGCCCTAGAATTGAAGGCATGCACCACCACACCCAGCTCACTTCCACCTTTGTAAGATTTAACACTGTTAATTCCTTTTCTTAGACAGGTTCCCCCCCCCCCCCCCCGGTGTCTGGGATTGAACTCAGGCCCTTGTGTGTCCAAGGTTGGCGTGGTACCACTTAAGCTAAATCCCCAGCCCCCCATTCTTTTTCTTTGTGTCTTCGCTGGACATAGTGATGACTTGCATCATGCTGGGTTGGTAGCTGAATTTAACACATCCTAATTCTTCTTACTTCCCCTCTCCTACTTTCTGCTCCATCCTGGACTGATTCTGGCATCCTCTGCTGTGGAAAACTCCTCCAGCACATCCACTTCCCTGTGTTTAAAACACGCATGGATTTAATGTAGAAGAACTAGAGTCCACCGTGCGAGCTTCAGGATGCGTTCCGTGACTGGCAGTGGCCGGTGTCCTGGAATCGGGCTGCACAGCCGTCCTCTCCAGACCGTGATGAGTCCTAGAGCACCTTAGTGGCCCATGTCCTATACAACTCCTATCGCTCGTCCACCCCTAGAAAAGGCACCGGTGGGAAACACCGTCTTCGGGGGCGGAGGGCGGACTCCCAGGCCAGGGGCTGCAGGCCGGGCTCTCCCTGCCGCTGGCCTCCTCGGCAAGAGCTCGGGGCAGCGCTGCTCTGATCCCGCCAGCCCCGCTCTGCGCTCGGCCCTGCAGCGCTGGCTCTGCTCAGCGTGGAGCCAGGACTTGAGTCTCACCTGCTCCTCTTGCTCATGGCGTGACCTCTGGCAGTCCTTCCTCTCTGTGGTCCCGGTTCTCTGGAGTGGAGGACAGAGCGGGATACGAGGGAATCCTGTGTTCAAGGCTCGGAGACCGAGGTGCTGCACAAAGCCATGGCTTCTGCCTTCGCTCTTGTCAGACCTGCTCTCCCTGGTCACCTCCATCTTCCTCCCTTTTTTGCAACTCAGTCAATTAGTCAATTTCTCGGCCTTTTGGTTTTGCTATATTGGTCAAAGGGAGACAATAAGAGATGCCTTAGGGGATCCAGGGAGGATAAACTAATGAACGGTCCTGCAGTCCCCACGGCACGCCTGCTAAGTGGCTGTGATTTGAAACAGGCCCACAGAGGCCTCCCCCGTGTGCAGCCTGAGCCGGACAGCGCATTCAGAACCTGCTGTTCTTCGGGGTAAAGGGAAGACTCGCTGTGGCACCGGGACAGGGACCGTGCTGGAACCCTGCTAGAGGGAGGGGGAGGAGGCGCGGTGCGAGGTGAGAGCAGGGACCCGAGCCCAAGGACGCTGTGCCGGGAGCTCCGGCGGCTCTGGCGGCTGCGGCTGGGGTGAGCTGGTGGCGGCAGAGGTGCTCTGTCCGTCATGCTGTCCGGGGGACTGTGGGTCCCAGGCCCTTTCTCTTTGTCTCTGTCACGTGGCAGGGCCAGGAGAGAAAGCAGCAGGGAAGGCTGGACGGACACCTTAGCCAACGCATTCAAAACGCCACTTTAAGATTTTACTTGCTGACCTAAGTCATGTTTATACTTCAGAAACTGTTAGGCCTAATCCTTCATTAGATGGAGCAGGAGGATCGAACCTTGCCTGGGCAACTTAGTGCCGTAGGGAGACCCTGTCTCAAAGGGAAACAGAAAAGAATGGAGGGCTGGGAATGCAGCTTGGGGCAAGGGCTCTGGTACAATCCCCAGTACTGGGAGTGGGGCCGGGGAAGGAAGCAAAGGAACTAAAGAATATGTTGCAGAATATAACATCAATATGAGCCACTGTATATTTCTAGGTTTCATTCTTTCTGTTGTTTTTGGGTTTTTTTTAGTTCTTTTTTTCTGAGACAGGGTCTTGCTTTGTAGTTCAGGCTGGCTCTGAGCTCACTATGCAGCCCAGGCAAACCTCGAATTCAGCAATCCTCCTGCCTGTGCCTCCTGAGTGCTGCAATTATAGGCATGAGCCACCATGCCTGGTTTTTTTAGTTTTTTTGAGACGGGGTCTTACTCTGTAGTCCAGACTGATGTTGAACTCACCAGGTAGCTCCAACTCTTGCTGCTCCTCCTGCCTCAGCCTCCTGAGTGCTGGGATTATAGGTGTGAGCCACCATGCCCAGGTTAGATTCTTTCCTGATGGCTTTCAGATCTATTCAGTGGAAGTTGATTCTTTTTTGTGGGTGTGTGGTACCAGGGATGGAACTCAGGCCTTGTGCTTCCAAGGTAGGTGTGGTACCACTTGAGCTAAATCCCCAGTGGAAGTTGATTCTCTTTTTTTTGCAGTACCAGGGATCGAACTTGGGCCCTTGTGCATCCAAGGTTGCCATGGTACCACTTGAGCTAAATCCCCAGCCCACGGAAGTTGATTCTTTTTCCTTACTTCCATGTTGCTTATGTCCTGCCATATGTCAGAAGAATTTATGTAACTATAGTGATGAAGTCTAAGTTCCTTGAGGGCAGAGAAAATATATTAATCATTTGCAAGCTCTCTCAGTGTCTAGGTCCCACTCTCCATGCAGAAATTCTTCAATTGTTATTTATAAAACTGAATTATGTTATGCTACAGGAAGAAAGAATGGGGAAGAAATAAACAACAGGATTTTAGGATTAGAACGTTTTTTATTCTCTTGAATTTATGATTCATGTGAATCTTATTTTTTTGATTTAATAGTCTCTGTGAGGTTAATACTCTTTCTCTCTCATTTATGTATTTATTTTTGACAGTCCAGTTTATGTATTTCAGGCTGCCCTTGAACTCATTCTGTAGCCCTGAATGACCTTGAACTCATTGCGATCCTCCTGCATCAGCCTCCCAAATACTGGGATTACAGGTGTGTGCCACCACACCTGGCTAGCACTCTTTTGACAACATGGCATGAGGCCGTTTATTTGGTAATTTAGTTATGTGACTTTAGAAAGCAGAGGTCAGTGACCCAAGGGGAGGAAAGAAATGAAATGAATTTTGTTTGGTGTAATGGATGGCTAGGTATAATGGACTCAGACAGTGGGCAGTGTGGCAGAAGCAGCAGAAAAATCTACTTAGGAGTTGACCCTTGTGCAGATTTGATTTTAGTTGTGCAACATCTCTCTCAGCTGGGTCTCTCTCTGAGACCCTGGACAGGAAGGGGCCAAAGGCTTCGGCTACTCTCCCATCATCAAGAAAATTAAACAAACACTGATTTTGTCTTAGGATTTGGCTGAACTTTGGATAATGGTGTATACTGTCAGCAGATCCTTCTAGGGCAATTCTTAGCACGTAACTTGCTGAGGGATATTTACCTTTGTACCCAGTGGACCTGGGCACTAGAGGTATAAGGTTGTGTTTCCCACTCCTTATAGGCAAAAGGGAAGCTTCCTGGCCTTTCAGCCCTGTGTTTTCATCTCAAAGTGGAAAGATAAAGAGAATCCGATAATTAACATGACCTCCTCATTTCACCAAGAGGGACGCACTGGTTGGGGAGCCCAAGAAATGGTCCAGGCAGCAAGAGAAGGATGTGGCGCTCTGAGTCCTAGATATTGTTTTCCATTTCCTTCCTTTGGGATGTGATACTGTTTAGATTGCATTTCTAGAAGTGAGCATTCTTGCCCGACCTTATATTTTGCTTCACTTGGTGTATCATACACAGTGCGATGAAACTGAACTTGTTAAGATTGCATGTGGGCAGATGGTGAGGATCTGTTCTCCTGTGGCCCTGACTGAAGTCAAGAGTAAAGCCATTGCAGGGCTGGGGAGTTAGCTCAAGTGGTACCATGCCAACCTTGGACACATAAGGGCCCGAGTTTGATCCCCGGTACCCCCCCCACACACACACAATAGGGAAGCCACTGGGCTCTGCCCAGCATGGAAGCCACACAACTGCTCCTAGAGGGTTTGCCTGGTTTATTTAGAAGCCATCAAAAGATTTCTTAGAATGAATGATCAAAAATATGTAATGCAAATTACTTATTGTTTTTTCAGTAAGGAATGCCTTAGCCTGCAAGTATGTTGACTCACTGGCTTAAGCAGTAATGATGTTTAATTATTTCACATACAAGTGTATGAGAAGAGATTCGGCCATGTTTTTAGAGTCTGAGACTAGCTTTCTGCTCCATCATGCTCCATGCATGATTTTGTGGGCTCCCATCTTGAGACACTTGCTTTGTTTCTAGGCAACACCTTTTTATTCAGGGCAACACAAGGAGAATGGGTCAGAAAAGGCTGACCTTGCTCCATGTTGTTTTGAAGGAAAAAATTATTTTTTCAGAAGCTTCTCTACCCCCTGCCTGCATACCTGTGCGTACTTTGCAGTGGTTAGAACTGGGTCACATAATTACTGCTCCTGAAAGAGGACTGGGAAAATATATAGCATTTTTACCTGTCTGTTAGATGTCAACAAGAGAGGTCCTTTGGACGTAATTATGAGTTAGCCAAGGTTACTGTGATGTTATCCAGTAGTAAATATGTACCATTGTGTTACCCTGTATCAACTTCCAATTCTGCTTTCCTGTCTCTGTCATGTTTCCCAGTGCAGAGGCAGAAGGTAGGTTTCTCTTCTGGGTTAGAATCAAGTCAGCATTCTGGGTGTGGCAAATGCACCACCATCAGGGTCAGTCACATTTACTGGATTGGTGGGGCCAAGGCGTGAATAACATGGATCATTTGGAGGGGAAAAGTAGATCCAGGTGAGCTGGGTTGTCTTCTGTTTAAATTTTGGCTGTGTTAATTCCTGGTGTGTGACTATAGCCAGTTATACAACCTCCTAAGCCTCTGTTTCCTCATGAGTTTAATAAGCGTAGTAATAATACCTTCTTCATTGGGCTGTTGTGAGGAGCCATATTTATAAGTAGATGGGTGAAGTCTCCAGCTCAAATGCTGGTATCAACATCATCATCATCATCATTGTCATCATTATTAAGATAGGATGTGAGACTTAGGAACTGAGGCAGGAGGAGCATAAAATCAGGCCAGAGCCTAAGATATGAGAGTAGAATGCCCAGCCAGGCAGGAGGCGGGACCAGCGATTCTCAGAGGGAGGGAGCTGCCTCCTGTGCAGGGGCTTTTGTTCTCAGATAAGTGAATGAATCACACAGAAGCCTGTTATCCCGTGCTCAGACTTCTCCCCCAGAAGAGTAGATTGTATAGAATTTCAAAGTGTGAACAAGCGATGGGGGAAGAGCTAAGGCTGACAGTGCAGGAGGGAGAGTGGGGGACTCCTGCAGTCCTGGGTCTCTGGCTAGGAGTCCCACAGGCCTAGAAGAACAATTCACTGTAGAAGCCACAGAATATTCATTTCTCACTTTGATCTTCCTTGATGTGGTTTGATTGTGTATGTGGTGTGTGTGTATATGTGTGTGGGTGTTCTGTGAATCACAGAGTTGCCCATCAGCAGTGTCCATTTATAAACAAGAAGCCCTAGGAGCCCTCCCATGCAGGCTCACTGGATTGGAGTTGGCCTCACAGGCTTGTGTGAGTTTGAGCCCAAGAGATGAGGGGGATATAAGGTGGGACAGAAGTGTGAAGTAAAATGGAAGGGTTCCTGCCTTTCCCTGGGACTGGACATCTGTCTGCCTAGCAGATGCCCAACTACCTGCACTGGCCACCACGACTGGTCAGTTATGTGGCTTCCTCTTAGAGATGATCTGATGTGGATGGGAGGAGCATCCAACACGCGGGGAAGACACACCCTTTATGTCAGCTAATTTAATCCACAAAACCACTCTGTGGGGAGGTTACAGTGATTAGCTTTGCTTTTACAGATGAGGAAACTGAAGCCCCAAATCTTCCAGATTCATGAAGGCATTTGTCATGCTGGGAAGGAGAAGTAGTGTGATTTAAATGTGTACATTTGAATTTATACTAGACCTATGATGGATCTGGGCTAGGAAAACTGACCTGGGAGCTTCTTACAGATTGCTGCATTCTAACTTTCACATGAAGAAATGTAGTTAATGGAGAGCCAAATCCTTACTTGTGAAGAAGAACTGACAAGAAGATAAACCAAGTCCAGCCTTTCTCCCACATATGCTAGGTTGGTGTAAATCCCCTCTTTTGCCTTTGAAGCACACACATGGCAAATGTGTTACAGATAGGTAGATGGGCCCTGTGATTTTGCAGGGCATTGGAGTTCAGTCTTCATGGAGAGCTCTGAAATGTCTCTTTGTTGACGAGACAGTAACAAAGACTGAGACTGATGTTGTGAAGGGTAAGCAGATGATGGATAGGAAATTCCCAGCCCCAGCAGAAACAGAGAAGCAAACAAGGAATTACAGGGTCTCAATGGTGAGCAAGCTCTTTGACTGGAATACAGGCTGAACAGTGGGAGATATAGATGAATGCAGACTTTAAATATTAGGTCAAGGAGTGTGAATTCTGTTCAGTGGCAATGGGGAGCCCATTTGATAAAGTATGGGTAACAGTTGGGATCTTACCTGGGCCTAGTGGTTCATGCATTTAACCCCCAGTGCTCTGGGAGGCAGAGGTAGGAGGATCTTAAATTCACACCCAGCCTGAGCAGTTTAATGAATGTTTCTCAATCAGTCAGTCAATCAAATTAGGGATGTAGCTCAGTGCAGAGGTCCTGGGTTCCATCCTCAGTAACACACACATATACACACAGACCATGTAAGCAGAACAATTCAATAGGGGTTATTTCTGACTGCTTGGCTGGAACTCCCCAGGCAGGGGACTCCCAGGTTGGGAGGCTACTCTGGTCCTCATAATTATCTTCCTGACCATGATTATCTGTCTAAAAGCAAGATCCAGGTCAAGAATTGTTAGATGGCAGGTCAGGTGAGCTGGGATTCATGCTTTCTGTTTCACAAGCCAGTGGGTTTCATGACAAATACTGTCACGATTCTCTTTAGGTACAGTTGATTCAGTCATTAATGCACAGTTTTAGGGGAAATCCACCCCCCAATTGAATATATTGTGTCTCATTGGCTCAATCTTTAAATTATTGTATGAGACCTTCATGTAGCGTCCAGGTCCAAGCCACCATAGTCAGACCCTTGCATAGTCTCATAATGTGGCCCGTGGCTTTCACTTTTGATATTCTGTGTACCACATGCCAGCCAGAAGAATGTCAAGAAAGCAGAAGTGAAATAGCCCCACTCATCTTCATGATACTCTTCCCTGGGTCCCATGACTTAAATTAAAATCCAAAGGCCTTTCCATAGCCCAGAAGGCCCGGGACAATCCCATCTCTGCTCAGACTTCTGATTGCACCTCTCTTGTGTGTATGTCTCTTTCTCTCCCTTGCTTGTATGTTCCATCCTCTCTGGCCACTTTCTTTAGCACTCAGAGTACTGCTGCCCCGGTACCTTTGATTTTTTCTATTCTCTGTGTTCAGAATGTTCTCCCAGATTCCCGAGGCCTTGTTCCTATCCAGTGTTTGTTCAGATGGCCTCTCAAATGTCTGCTCCCAGAGACCCGACCTCTCTTATCCATCACCCTGAATTCATTGCTTGTTGCAGTGGAAGTTGGTGTGGGAAGGGTTTTGTCTACTGGCGCCCTGTGGGTCTGGTCCCTGAACAGACCAGGCCCATCACAATGAATACTGGTATCAGCGAATGAGTAATGATTATTATTTAGATTTCTCTTGTAGCTTAGGAAGAAAGTAATTTCATTTCTCAAAATAACCTAACATCCATCTATATATGTTTTCCTCATGTATCACACCTTCACATTCACCTCTCTTGGCTTTTCCAACTGCTGTAGTAACAAGATCCATTTTTGGCTTATTAATGGGAGTCCACAAGTAGCAGGGTTCATATCTGACTTAATTCTTTTGGCTACTGTGAATAGTTTTTCTCTGGTTGTTAGTAATTAAAACAAACAAGCAGAAAGACTCATTATTCTATCTCATTGCCAAATTGGATATTGCTCAACTCAAAATTAAATGTACACACACCCATAAAACTAGCCAAACTGGCTATTACAATTACATAAAGTTCCTTGTGTTCATTAGCAATGTTGCCTTTCATGGGTTTATCCTGTTTGGCATATACATCAAAGTAACAGTCATAAAGGCTTTTACAAAAATTTGGGGCATGTAGATGTGGAAATATTTTTGTGTTTTTTTTTTCCAGCTATATGGTAACAAATACATTGCATTGTTCTTGTGATATAAAGCTTAAGATACACAATAGGAAAAAAAATCAGTATTTTGTCAAAACTCAGAACATACTCTTAATCATGATCCAGGTCACCTAAAACGGCAGGTAGAATTCTTGGGAATGAGGTCAAAAGACCAGCCCTGGTCTCTTTACTGAATGATCCATTCTCTAACATGATTAACAACTCTGAGAGCCAGCACTACTGGGCATCAGTACCAACTTTTCAGAAATTACTTGAGTTTAATGGCATTGTGAATGTAGCCATTTGTACTCAGGAAGAAAACTGTCCCCTATCTGCTGTTCTTACTTTAACAGTTTCATTTGAACCAGAATGAGTTTCTTGAGATTTTCCCAGCATACCATGAACTTATGTGTAGTTCTTCTTCCTGAGAAAAACAAAACAATAACAGATGAGGGAAATTAAGATAAAAATGACAATCAAGGCCCATCAAGGAAATTATGTTGTTATCCCAGCATTTGGAAAGATGAGGCAGGATGATGCAAGTTCAAAGTTAGCTTGAGCTCTGTAGTCTGTCTCTAAAAAGAAAACAACACAACACAATGACAACCACAAAAAACATGTAGGCTGAGTTCACAGAGGTTTGAAGAGTACACTGAGTAAATACATTTTAGCTTCAATTCATTAATCTAAAGGCATGCCTCTGAACCTTTTTGATACAAGGAATTTAGAAAAACGGGCAGATGGTCATACTGAGAATGTTCCTGTGTGATGATCGGTTAATGTGTCTGTCTCTAGGGGTAGACTGAGCTCTGGGAGGCAGGACTTATTTGTCTTTCTTTCCCGTTTTCGGGCATAGCATATTTTGTAGGGAACTGAAGCCGGTGCCGCAGTGACTGGTCATGGCCGACATACTCTGCTGGACACGGTGCTAGCTGCTTAGTGTACATTAATTTGTTTAATTCTTACCATACTTTGTGAGGACGTAAGCTGCGAGATGCTTACGAACCTGTCCACAGTCACACAGCCAGTGAATTACTTGGCTCAAAATCCAAAATCATTTCTCTCCTTTGACCTAAATTCATGTTATAAATTTTTGCCTGGCGGGTAAACCTTTCTCTGGTCCCCTGTCTGTCACTCTTAGAAGCTAACTTTCTCTCAATAAGTTTTTCCTACTCAAAAACAAACAGACAATGAAACTTGTTTCCTGGATGAATTGGACTGGAGTGAACCCAGAACTCACCTGGTGCCTATGACCAAGGAAGGAGTTAAACTGTGAGGAGCAGAACAGCTCCACGGAGATGTCCTCGGAGGAACCAAGGTTTCACCAACCAGAGATGAGCAAGCTCCCGTGTGGGGAAGATTGAGGGATTATTGTCTTTCCACCACTGTCCGCTCCAAACGGGAAGAGAGCAATAGACAGAGAAGGGAACAGAGACAGCCCTGAAAAGAAAAAGAAACGCGGGGAAAGTGTATTTCTTTTTGAGAGGTTGCTTTTCATTTCCAGAAACTTCCACGGGGTTGTTTTAATAGCCCCAGCCCCCATCTCATCGGGAGTCCTGTCCGAATGCACACAGCAGAACAAGAAAACAAACGCCAGGCTTTGGGCCTGCCCCGGACAGAGCTGGCCTCCCTGCTCGCCCCTCCGCTCCTGGAACACTTGGTTTGGAAGCGAATGAGTGGAAAGTTTTGCCCACTCTTGCTTCCTGCACTCTTGCGCGTGGGTGTGCATTTGTGTGCCTGACTGCCACGAGGGCTCGGGCGGCTTTACCCGCTGCCGATTCGCAACAGGGTGAGACATGCGCCTGTGGTTGCAGGCCCGTCCGGAAAACCCGTCATACCGGCTATGGAAATCGTTAAAGCAGAGCGGGAGGCTGGTTGTCTTATTTTCCTGTCTGTGCTTTCTTCTTACAGAGGACAGACACAGATCAAAAGAAAACCATTTGCATGTATGGTTCACCTGGCAAGTCTGGAGGTTTTAGTCAAGAGCGCCATCCCACAGACAAAGGGACATCCAAAAGGAAAAACAGAAGCAAACAAAAAACCCAGAAAAAGCAGTCAGAGGTTTTCCTGCTTCTCGCCATTTTCTAGCTCTGGCTGGCCTATCCTCTTCACTTTTCGGCTTTTTATACTGATAGTTTTCAGACTTCCTTCTTCAGTCCTTGTGTCTTGATTGGGACTTGAAGCCATTAGACTTCGTTGCATCAGTGTGAACTGACAAAGCCTTGGAATTGGCATGAGGCAGATCAGCTATTGGAAAAGGGAACTCACTTTACTAAAGCCCACGTCAGCAGCATCCACCAATGGCGAGCACTATTTCCAGGACATGCTTATTGGAAGATAATGATGGGTAAATACCCATGTTAAGACACTTGATTTGGGCAAGCAATATATGGCCCCGCTGCCTAACTGGAAGTTTTTCTGATCTTGTCTGTTTTTCCTTTCTTTTCTTTGTGCTGCAAAATTTCTAAGAACTGGTATTGGTGTGCTCTCCTGCTTACCTCCTGGAAAGGGGCAGATAGGCCACTGTGAGGCCTGGCATTCTTGTGGTACATTGGTGACTTCTACCTCAGGGGATTAAATGGCCACAGATGCATGCAAATGCAAAACCAAGCCAGAAACCCCCAGAGCTGACCTAGCATCCCCCGTCAAGGTTCAGTGGACAAGTAGCAGCTCCGGGGTTTGCAGTGTGGGGGTTCATGTTTCTCTGTCTCCATCTGGGCTTTTCCTGAATGTAGCAAAGTACAATGAACAGCTCTTTGATTGTAAGAGTTTCTGTCACAGGACAAACTGCCTCTTGCTCTCACCTCTTAGGTCTTTCTGAATCCATGTTTTATTTTCTAAAATGTATTCAGGGCACAAGTAGTTCCCATCTAATATACCTAAGCTGAATCTCTCTCACAGAGAACAGAATGATCGGTAGAAAAGCAATCACTGTTTATAGGTTTCCAAGGTGACTTTTTGTTTCTATGATGGAATCTAATTTCTCATGTATCTATGTTTTACTGAGTGGCAGCTGAGATTCTTTCTTTCTTTCCTCCTTTCTTTCCTCCTTCCTTCTTTCCTTCTTTCTTTCTTTCTTTCTT
>PVIC010017114.1:0-33162 GCA_004025085.1 Thryonomys swinderianus
GGTCCGCCCGCCGCAAGTTCCCCAGTCCGCTGGACTCAGGGCACGGCGGGCCCGGGGCTGCTGGGTCCGGTCCACCCGCTGTAAGTTCCCCGTTCCGCTGGGTTCACGGCACAGCGGGCCCGGGGCTCTATTGATTTTTAATTGAATTCTCTATTGGTACTATATATATATATATATATATATATATATAATCACATAACAAATTGGGGAATTTGTACCAATATATGACACAGTCAATTTTCATTTTTACCCATATCCCCACCCACCCACACCTCCCCAGCCCCTATATACATGCTCTTTTATTTTCTTTCTGAATCATATTTATTCCTCCCCCTCATTATATCCCCATACCAAATTTCCTTTGGAAATTTCCCATTATACAAAGACTGTCATACTTTCTAGAGCTCATTTGCATCTACAGGTGCTCATATCAACAAAGGCTACTGATTTTTGAGTGTTGACCTTTTATCCAGGTACTTTACAAAATCTAGCAATTAAGTTTAGCAGTCTTTTGGCTAAGTTTTTGGGATATTCTATATAGATTATCAGATCATCAGCAAATAATGGTGATTTAACTTGATGATTTAACTTCTTTCCTATTTCTCTTCCTTTTATTTATTTCTCTTGTCTGAATTTTGTGGCTAATATTTCCAACACTATACTGAACAAGTGTGTTGATAGAGGAATCTTTGTCTTATTCTTGATTTTAGCATGAAAAGTTTCAGATTTTGAGTACTTAGTATGATACTGGTTGTTGGCTTTTCATAAACAGCTTTTATCAGGTTGAATAAAGACTCTCTATTCCAATTTACTGTAGTTTTAATTATGAATGAATGAATGAATGTTGCATTTGACTGTATGCTTTTCTGCATCTATTGAGATGATCATATGGCTTTTGTCCTTTACTCTGTTAATATAGTATATAGTATATTATACTTACTAATTTACATATGTTAAGCCATCCTTGCATCCCTGGGATGAATCAACTTGGTCAGGATGTATAAAATTAGTGGTCATCCTCTGCATATGTTTGTCCATATATTATTCAGGATTTCTCTATCTGTGTTTACTAGGGAGACTGGCATATAATTCCTTTTTTTGGCTTGATGTTTCTCTGTTTTTGGAATCAAGGTAATGCTTGTTTCCAGGAATGAATTTGGGAGTATCTCTTCCTTTTCAGTTTCATTAAAGAGTTTGAAAAGTAGTGGCATTAGCTCTTCTCCAAAAGTGTTATAGAATTCAGCAGTAAAGTCATCATGACCAAGACTTTTCTTTGTTAGTAGGTTTGTAATTATATTTTCTATTTTGTTGATTAATATTGGGGTGTTTAGCATTTTTATATCTTCTTCATTCAACTTTGGTAGTTCATAAGATGGATTTGAGGCTTTTCCTTCCTTTTTTTAATAAGATTGGCTAAGGATTTGTCAATTTTGTTAATTCTTCTGAAGAACAAGTTCTTTGATTTATTGATTTTTTTGTAGCATTCCTTTAGTCTCCATTGCATTATTTACTGTTCTAATCCTTATAATTTCCTGCCTTGTAAGAACTTTGGGTTTGTCTTGCTCTTCTTTGTCTAGTAGTGTGAGGTTCAATATTAGGTCATTTATCTGGGCTTGCTCTGCTTTCCGTGAATGAGCACTCACTGCTATGAATTTTCCTTGTAGCACTGTTTTCATTCTGTCTTATAGATTCCTGTATGCTATACAGATATTTTCATTTAATTGCAGAAACTGCTTAGTTTCATCTTTAACTTGTTCTGTGACCCACTGATTATTTGGGAGAGTGTTGTTCAATTTCCATGTGTTTGTGTGGATCCTGGAATTTCTTTTATTATTGATCTCTAATTTCAAGGCACTGTGGCCTGACAGTATACAGGGAATAACTTCAGTTCCTTTGCATTTACTTAAACAAGTTTTATCAACTAGGATGTGGCTCATTTTGGAGGATGACCCACATGCAGTTAAGGAGAATGTATATTCTGATTTTGTGTGGTAGGATACACTGTAGACATCTATTAAGTCCAATAGTTCAAAAGTTTGGTTCAGTTCCAGTCTTTTAACCTTCTTATTTGATCTTCACCTTTTTGTATTTCTCTTGATAATACATTGAGATAATCTTCTCATTTCACTGATGTATAGATAGTACATTTATCATGTACATATGCATATAGTCTTCAAAATAAGGATATCTTTGCAAGATAATCACTGTCTTAAAGTGCAGTGTCAGTTTAATGTCATATTTAGTCAGAAAACATCACTCTACATTGTACAGTCACTCTTCCACCAACTTTGACAACATTGCTCAATTCAGTCTTCACCAAATTTTCTCTACCAACTACTTATATGAAGTGAATTCTAATCAATATTGGTTCTTTGAAAGGTTAGTAATATTTAAATATTATTATGTATTAGTGAAGTTCTGTCACCATTCTAAATGTCTTCCAGTATAAGTGCATTTATTCTATACAGTAATCTAATGACTAACATTTTATTATTAATTTCAGTTACTTGATGAAGAGAGATAGAGAGATGGTGTGACTTGCCTACAGGCAATCTTACTTATGATAATTGTGGTACTTACGATATTTTAACAAAAGAATCTGATCCCAGAACTTGGGATACATAGTTACTCCACTCTCCTTCCTGCCTTTGTAAATGAATGAGTTTGTTTCATCTATCATGATTTTATGTCATCAACTTCAGCCCCAATCTGTCTTTCTACTATTGACACTAAGTATTTGTATTTAGATACCTTTCATATTAGAAATTGCTCTGTACCTATCATGAGAATAATGAATTTAAAACAGTTGCTGCTTATTGTAGTTTGCTTTAGGTTTTGTAACAGGAGCTACATATAATTTAGTTCTCAAAATTATTTGAAAAAGTAATTGTTGTTGACAGACTAGGAACCTGGGTTGAAAATATTTTTGCAACTGGGCTAGAGATGTAGCTCATTGTTGCCATACTTGCTTGGCAAGCACAAAGCCCTGAGTCTGACTCCAGTACTGACTTTTTTTTCTCACAACTTTTACCCTATCAACAAATATGCAATATATGTTCATTCATTCATATACAGAAACTTCACTTACAAGCTATCTATTTAAAGGTAACTGCTAAGTTTAACGAACTCACTTATATATTTTTTTCCTGAAATTTAACTCAAAATTTTATAGTCACATTTGCTTTCTCTTTCTCTGTGATGCAAACAACTGTTCCCCAGACCAGTCATTTTTCCCTGCCATGTTGCTTATATGGGAATATAAACCTCCCTTTTCTTCATACCTCCTGGAGACCCTCTTTTGACCTTGTATATCCTCTCCAGTAACTTCTCACTGGTGCCTACATCCTATTTCTTTATTTCTCCTCAAAATTCCATTATTTTAGTTGATCTTGTTTATTTCCCAGAAGCACAGTTTCTGTAATGTTAATTGTCAGATTTAAGAAAATATTTGAAGGTTTATTTGATACATTTCCCCCCATGTCTGTGAATCTAGGTAAGTGGACCTGCTAAATTGGGTCAGCAGTTACCATCCATCGTTCTACTGACTAGTCTTCTGCTTTGATTCCTTCCTCTTATATGACCAAACTTCTGCATTTCCTGTTGCTATGTGTGTCTGGAGTCTGATTGGATCAGGTCCAGGCCAGGTCATGTGATTGTTGCTTAGACTGGGGCCCTCACCGAAGCTGTGCTGATGGCGGGGATTGGTTATTTGTCTTGACCACAATGCCATATATGTAGTGTACATGAGAGATCTCCTCTTAGTCACAGCTACTCTGTGAGGTATAAACCTGAAGGCAAACTGGATTAGTTTAACAAGGTAGAAAGAACACCAGCAACGAGAATCACTTAACAGTAATATTTTGTAGCATTGCAAGTCAGTTGAATTTAAATCTTTGGTTTTCCAGTTTATAATTATATGATACCTTCCTCCATAGACCAGGAGCCAGGTGACATTTGATTGGTTATCTGCTCAGCATGGCCAGAGGCAGTTCAGTTAATGATAGAAATTCTCAGTGACAGAGACTGAAACAAAATTTATTGCCAGCCAAGCAGAACCAGACATTAGGTCTAAGGATCAATAATAAGAAGAATAGCTTAGCATTTTTACAGTTTTTATTATGTGCCAAGTGTTGTTCTGGCACATAATAAAATAACACAAATGATATTCTCATAATCCTCAAAAATAATCTATCAAATGTGTTGTTACTATTCCCACCTTATAGGTAAAAAATCTAGGGCATAAAGGATATGGCAGTTCTCCTATCATGTAATCCCAAGGATCCTGGGTCCAGACTCTACCCTTATGGTGATGGCGCTATCTCATCTCAGTTAGGCTCTGTCCAAGCTAGCGTGAACCAGAAGGACACATATACAAATGAGATCAAATGAAGACTATGTGGGAAGTGGGAGAAATTTCAGCTTGATGAGATGTGGCGAACTTTGAGTCATGTCTGTTAGTGTTTCTGAATTATCTGTGGGCCCTGGGCTCATGGTTCCAGCACTGCTCTCCACACTCTCAGACAGGAAGGCTCTGAGATGGGGATGCGATGGGGCCAGAAGCACTTCTCTGGTAGTGGAAAAAGTGAGAAATTTCCCAACAAGCTCCGTCAGGATTCACCAACCAAAGCCAGGTCCAGTTCTCTGTGGAGCACAGTGGCGAGGGCACGAGAGGCCCACGGAAATGGGTGTGTGCCAGGAATGGTGGTCTTCAGCAAGGTGACTGTACCACACTTTCCACTCACCTTTCCCCTGGATGTCCCCTAGACCAAGGGCACCTCCCTGTTTAGCCACCTTGTTTTTCATGCCAAATCCGGGGCCCAGGATGCAGCAGATCTATTAAACATTATATTATCAGTCTAAGCGAGCTGAAAGTTTTTGGGCAGTATTTTTAAAAATAAAGATATTGTACATAGCTTAACAAAAACAAATTCTGTTCAAATAAGTAGCATCTTCCTACAAGTAACTGTATCCACAAATAAGCATAGCTATGGACGAAGTTTCTTAAACATTCCTTTTTGACAACAGAATTGAAAAGTAGATCAGCATGAAGTGGGGCTAGTTATATCAGTGGCGTTTTTTCCTTATAGATCCATATAACAGACGGTGGAAAAATAATAAAGCCTGACTTTGTCAAAGCCTTTCCCTAAAGCATCCCATTGTTAGCTTTAGAATTAAGGTTACTGAAAAGTTCAAAGATGTTTCTACTTGCTCGATCTCCTGCTCTCACAGGCAGCTTGGGAAGGATCATAAATGTGAAAAGTTCATGCTGATCAAAGAACATTAGTGACAATTACTGAAAAGTGAATTTTCCAGAAATTACAGCAAAATGTGTTTTTCCTCCCCCACTCCCTCCCAATGACAAGCCTGAGTGACAGTTACCCATGTCAAAAAATATTTTCTCAACAGAGGGAAACTGGTAAAGAGGCTTTGTCAGTTTCTCATTGTTCTCTATTTATAGGTATGAGAGAGAAATGCCTTAGGATGACTGTAATTATAGCTCTCCTAAGGAGAGCTAGACTAATTACATAACTTTGAGCCATTTTTGTTTTTACTAGCTCTTAGTTAATCTAAATTGAAATCTATTTAGCAATTTGGTACCCAGTTACTTTTCAAACCTCCGTGTGGGTCACCAAATGAATAGTCTAAGATCACTCTGTACTTTAGTCGTGCCCCTGACGAACAGGAGGCTGTGCCTGTGTATTCACAACGGTGACATAAAGACTCCTCTCTGCAGATAGGACCTGCATGAAAGGTTTGATGGACTCTTACGAAAATGAGTTTGGAGAAAATGTTTTAATCTGTGGTCATACTGGAATTGCAATGAACCTTGGGAGTCAGCCTGGCATGTGTTAACACATGTTGCCCGCAACCCACCAGTTCATTTTATAACTCTGTATGCACTTAAAACTCTAGAATCTATTTTGTCTTTTTATGTATTCACTTTCTTGTTCTAGTCCCACCTTCTATTCTCTGCTGCAGAAACAAGTAATATCCATAGGCAGAATTTAATTTCTAATGGAACGCTTCAATGAAATACTTTTTTGTGTTTTGTTTTAAAGAATATTTGTTTAAAGCACTACATTTCAAAAGATAAGTGTGTTTAGTTAGTATCATAACAGTTACACTTAGAAATTTAAACTTCAGAATACAGGAAATAATACTAGGGAAGGTGACATAGCTTGGCCTTCCTCTGTGACCCTCTCTCCCTCAATCTCTGGAGAGAGTAGGCTTTTTGGATAAACTGAATTCATGTTTTCTGAACTCTATCCTTTACCTCATGTCTAAATAATTTCATATTCTCAGAAAACATCTGTCTTTTTGCCACCTTTTGTAGTTTCCTAACTAGAAAGTGAGTGCTGTTATTTTCACCTTAAGTATAAGGAAACTGAGATTCAGAGAAATCAAATTTCTTAGACTCAGGCAATTATTAAGTAGTAGGAGCATTTCAGCGGACAGCTTTCTGTCTCTGAAGTACCTGAATGTTTTCTTTTAATCTTCCTAAAATTCAAATAAACTTTGCACCGTTCCCCATTCACAATAAGAAAACTACGTGTAAAGAAAAGAACTTACATGACAGTAAGCAGCAGAACCCATATTTGAAACTTTTGTATTTTCCAATAGAGGAGAGTTGCCTTCAATGAAATGAAGGTTTATCTGGTATAAATACATGAAAACGTCTAGATGTGCTCCTACTTAAATAACAACATCAACAACCACAAAACATAAATTTTTTTTCAAGAAACTGTTTCATGCATATACAATTATTCTTATGTAATTTAGTGAATGATTAAACAAAAGAAGGGAGCAAGGGACAGACTTCAAATTAACACAGAGGAATTGCTTGATTTTTTCAAAGACAAAAACATATGAAGAGGATAAGTCCATAGCTAGGTGCAATTATTGTCCAATTGAACAATAAAAGCCAAAATAAGGCAGCCTCCTCACACTGTCTATAGTAAATTATCAGTCACCTTGACTGACTCACCCAACAATAGTGAAACCACATGCTTATGAATATGCTCATACATATGCATTAAGTGTTGAAAATATTAAGTGAACTATTTCATGCTAACACACAATGAGAAAATCAGCAAATTTGTTATTTTCCTTTTTGGTAAAGTAACTTTCTCTGTTTTTACATGAACTGGTTTATGACACGTGTGCCCCCGTAAATAAGTGAGTTGCAATGAAGATGTTAATTTGTTGTTGGGAAGTGAAGACTGGACCAGTGGGAGATAGACCAGCAATGGTTTGATACACAATAGTTATTTCTCACATTTGTTTTAAGAAACTCCGCATTTTTTAGAGGAGTATTCTTTGTAAATATGTAATGCTTTGGGCTGTTCATGTTGGAAAAGGGTAGATGGCATCTGGCTTGAATAAACATGGTAAGGAAATGATTGGGTGAATTCTAAAATTTGTGTTCACAGATTTATTTAAAATGTAAATGTTAGAAAAGGAGAGATACAATCTAGTTTATATAAATTGAGCTGCTACAATAGGTAAACCTGTCTTATAGGCATTAATAGACTGCTCTGTGCAAAGGAATCAAGAGAAAAGGGAGGAAGAATAACCATGGCACTAATTTTAAAGTGGTTTACAATCTAGCAAGTCAACAGCAACATTCTTTACCATATTTCAAGGCTGTGGCACTTAGCCTTTCTCTATTACGTTCCCGTGAGTTTTCTCTGATGTTGCCCTTCACTAACCCTGTCGCAGAGAAGCACTACTCAGGCCGGTCCTCCACTTTACAGGTAAGTGTGTGATGCAAACAGACAATAAATAGAGAACGTGTCCCTAAGAATAGAGCCACAGCAGCACTACGGAATAGATCAGGGGTTTATGTAATCTCTCCTCATTCCAAATGTTAGAAGACTGTGTAGAGATAATGAACATATTTGGAACATCTCTCCAGTCCGGAGCCCTCCTCTATTTTAATACAGGTATTTCTTATTCTCTCTCCTGTGTGAGAACTTTTGTAGAAACTTAAGTACAATTGAGTAAGAATTTTAATTTTCTTAGACTGATGAAACTAATGGGAAACACTGAATATTGAGTCATATGAGAAAAGATGATAATGTCCCTTTCCATGTTGTCACGGTGACGACTTATTCATACCTGCTTTATATTTTAAAATGGAAATATATGCTAAATTCAAAAGGCACAGAATGCTTCAGATAAATGTCCCTGTGAAATCCAAGCATGCCCAGAATTTCATAATGTACTCTTAACTGAAAATAGAATTTACAGATAATAATTAGTTCATACTAGTTTTGTACCAGCCTTCAACCGTTGAATGAAATCCTTATGAGCAGAAGAGTATGTAAACAAAGACATCCACACTGGCAGATAGATCAGCTGGAGATAAAGCCAGGGAGGGAGGGGACAGCAACAACACAAGAAATGCAAGCTTGCTCTGTAAGTGGCGACAGAGACTCTCCTCCAGAACCCTCAGAGGGAACGTGGCACTCTGACACCTTGTTTCGAGACTCTCAGTGTCCGAACCCTGAAAAAGTCGCATTCTGTTGTTTGAAGTACCATGTTGTGCTTTGTTAGGCCGTTCCTAGGGAACTGATATGCGTGGTATTTTAGATACTTTCTCCTTGATGAGATATAATACTTGACACCCGTAACTTAAATGAAAATAGGCTTATTTCAGCTCATGGTTTCAATCTGTGGTCTACTGAGTCCAAAGAAGAAATAAGGTGACAGAAAGGAGCATGGCAGAGGAAAAGGTAGTCAACCCAAGGTATCCAGGAAACACAGAGAAGAGAGCAGCCAAGGACAACAGGGAAGCCTTCCGTGCCCGAGAGACCCACCCCAACCTGGCCCCGCCTCCTAAACAGTCCCCGCCTCCTAACAGCCCGGCCTCACCTCCCAGCTGTGGAACTCACCAGCAGGTGAATCTGTTTGGAGTACAGTGCCTCCATTATCTGATCACCACCCAAACACGCATGAAGCTTTTAGGAGAACTTTTAGATCTGAACCATGCCAACCTACAAAGGAGAAAAGCTACAAGATCCTTCTCCAGATTTAAGAACTACATTGATCTCAAGAAACAGGCCACAAGAGTGGAATATGTGAAGAAGAGGTAAGGAAGTGGTTGGTAGAGAAAGCTGTTAAAGAGATGAATTGTATTCATCAGGTGCCTCCGGTCCTGTAAGACCTGTACCTGTCAGTTTATATGGTTTTTTTTTTTTCACTTGATTTTCACCGTAATGTTGTGATACAAAAATTTAGATCACTTCCTAAATTAAGGGTGAGAAAGCCAAGGCATTTAGCTCAAAGTCATGAATAAATGACAAAATCAAAACTGGATTCTTGTGTCTAGATTTATAAATGGATATTCTTTGCTGTGAAGTCTGAAATTAAATAATCTAAGAACAAAGTAAATATTTATTCCACTGATTTATCTTTAAAAGTAGCCAGGTCACCATAGCTGGAAATTCTCAGGACTAATAGCCCTCGCTGGGCAGAGGCGAAATTAGATATCCTAATGGGACTTTTCCAAATCGAATTACTCGGCCTCTGAGTAAGGAAATGGCCAGATGAAAGTTCATTATCATTGTATTCTAAGCTAACTGGAAAACAAGATTGATTGACATTCGGCATTTCTATGCAGAACATTCAAAAGACTCTGAACATTTTTATAGCTTTTTAAAGAGAAATTGTGCCTTATTTTACAGTGAAATACACTGCAGAAAAGCAAGGAATATTTTCCAAAATTTCATACTTCCACTCTTCCCAGTCTGACTTTGATGTGTTCAGGACCATGAAGGCAATGGGCACTTTTCCTAATCTGGGGTGGAGGGGCGGGGGGGAGAAACACTGAATTTTCTTATTGAAATTCCTTTGTGTTAACAGATATATTTTTGCTCATTCTCTTTTCCTTCTCAAATGTACTGGCTCTGATTTCTGCTTAAGGAAGAAACACTTTAAATTATGATTCTAGTTTAAAGGACCTTCATACATTTCATTTCATCTGGTGCACAGAACTGTGTACAGAACTCACATTTTAGAACAGCAAAGTATCTGAATTGAAAGTGAATTTGCATAAAATCACATAGGATGAGAATCAGGGTTAAGTGCCAATCTTTGTAATGCTGTTTTAGGTATTCAAGCAAATTTCCTCAGTTGTAACAGGCTAAGTTTTGTGTTTACATTGTCTGTTTCTATGTAAAACAAAACAAATAGAAAATTCATAACACCTCGCAGGATGAAAATTGTATTCTTCATCCCCTCTGGTATTTCTTAGATGTATACTAAGTCAGTAGAGTTCCTATGGGAGAAAGCACATCCCAACAAGAGTATGTTCTTACACAACTTATCTCACTAAAACAGAGATATATTCTCACCAGGGAAATGCTGTTTGCAGGAATAAGTCTCCTTCGCTTAGTTTAAATAATTCCCTTTACCCAATATAATTATTTCCCTATGTAACACTTCTACTAGTCTTTTTCTCCTTAGAAATTTTGAAAGTCAATGAACTAATTAAAATTGACACCTCTGGCTAGGGATGTAGCTTGATGGTGCCACCCCTGATTTGAAAGTGCAAAGTCTTGAATTTGATTCCTGATATTAGAAAGAGAGAGAAAAAGGGAGGGGGGAGAGGGAAGGGAGAGAGGGAGGGAGGGAAGGGAAAGAGGGAGGGAGGGGGGAGAGAGAGAGAGATTCTAGTTAAAGGACCTTCACACACTTAGAGAGAGAGAGAACTTTATCTACCTGTCATTATGCCAAAATTAAAAAAAAAACTAAAATGATTGTCCAGGCATACTTCAAGTGTGATTTGAACACTTGAATACTTGTTAATGATCCCTACCCATAGGCATATGGTGCCCATATATAAGAGCAAATAGGATGTTTCTTTATAAATCCAATATTTCTTATCAGATAAAGGACAATTAAGCCATCATCCTAGGAACCTGTCTTTTTAAGTGCCCAAATGGAAGGCATTCATCTTAGTTTTGAACTGGTATGCCTGCAGCTCTGAACCCAGTGTCATTCAAGCCAGTCTCTCTAGACCTGCTGTTTGTCATCACACTGCCACGGTGCTGCCACAAGACTCAAGAAAGCTCAAGTGGCTCCTCTCACACAGGTGACTAAAACTGGTAAATAGCTTTCAGGTGCATTCTGTATGAAGCCCACACTTCTGACCACTGTGTAAAGGCCCCTTTGTAAGGCTACATCTCTTCCTCAACTCCCCATATACAGTATATCACTGATTACAGCCATAATTCTGAATTGTTTTCGGCTCACAGAAGTTTATAGACTCCCAGATCTTTGGTTTTGTCCACAGTGACTCCTAAAACATCTGCCCATTGTGAAACATCTACCTGTTCTTCATTCTTTGACAGAGAGGCCATTTTTTTTACATTGTGTCCTTCAAGCAGGAGCCAATATGACTCCTGCCGTATCATGGAATACTAGCTGCTGTTTTCCTAGGCTGAGGGTATAAACCCATGGCACGTGTGCTGCCCTCTGTGTGGGCACACAAGTCAAGTTGCCCCAGCAACCAAGCATCAGATAAAAGTTACACTTTTCTAAACTCAAATTTTTGGTTTAATTCCAATATTGACACTTTATGATTAAAAAGAAAAAGTGGGTTTGGGTTGAGTTTGAGCACTCGGTCTGTAGAAGATTCACCATCATGTGACACCTTGTCACTTGATTCCCCCATGAGACCACTCCATGTAGTCTGTTATCCAATGGCTGCTTCTTATCACAATTACTCGCCACGTAGACTGCAATAGCAAAAATTCTGAGGTTGTGTTTTGATCTCTTGTTTATTGTAATATTTAAAGGATACTCAACAGTCTGTGAATTCACAAATGAAGAGAGAAGTAGTATTTTTTAAATATTAAATGTTTGACAGCTTATAAAATAAGATACATTTAATGTGCCAAGACACTGTTCTCTGAAAATGAAGATTCTTAGGTTGTTTTGATGAATTATTATTTATTGGTCCTTCCTTGACAATTCTATCTATTATGGACAGAATGTTTGTGGTATCTGACCTTCCATACCCAGACCAAATTTATCCCATGAAGCCCTAGCTTCTGGTGTGAGAGTTTTTGGTAGGGACTTAAGCTTAGGTGAGGACAGGAAAATAGTATGACCATGCTGGTACTAGTGCCCTTGAAAGGAAGAAGAGAGAAAAGTACTCTCTTACTCTCTATTTCTGTATCTGTCACCAGTAGGAAGGTATAGCAAGAATTTAACCATCTGTAGGAAAGACAGCCCTGCTGGTGCACTGACCTCAAACTTTTGTCTTCTAGAGTTATGATAAATAAATATTCATTTTAAAGCAACCAAGTTTAAGGTAGTTTCTATATCAGCCTGAAATAAAACCTCATCGTCTTCTCAAGTGTGTCTAGCTCTGAAAAGAGAAAAGAAAATGTCTTAAAACTATTCTATTGAGTAGATGAGGCCATATTTAAATGGATGTGTTAGATTCTTAGGAGCCATGTCCTCACCTTGAGTCAATTTGTTATCATCTCAATCAGATACAGTCAAGGGAATAGTTAGCGGAAGCAGGGAGATAGGTCTTTCTTAAAGGGGAAAGAGATCAAGAAGTGGCGGGAGATGGGATGGTTGGGAGAAAAAGGGGATGAAAAATAGAATTAAAATGTGCTCTGTACATATATGAAATGTACACATAAGAAATGTAAACAGTATACTGTAGACATGTACAAAAAATGAAAGGTCATGAAGTTGGCATGACCTAATTCTGCATTTCCAGATGATTGAGGCTAGGAATGCTATTTGAAATAATCCATGCTTAGATAGGCTCGATGTGGGTGTTCCTGTCTTAGGCTCAGGGAGTTGGGTGATCATAGTGATTCGTGTGTCACTCGTGCCTCTTCTTGTCCCACCCATCTCTCTAGGAGGAAGCCACCTTGTCACTTGATTCCCCCATTAAGCCTGTCAATATAACCTCTCAGGGCAAACCTAATTTATGGAAACATCAGGATTCCAAGTAGAGGAAAGGGTATAAAGAGAAAATTTGGCCAGTGTTTAAAATCTTATGTCTGAACACAGTCTCTAGGCTGAGAACAAGAAAAAAAAAACCCATGACTTGATTTGACATGTAATTCAAACACGAATGAAAACGTCTTTTACAATTACTTTACTTATTCAAGTGTCTGTCAAGTACCTACTCCATTTAAGACTCTGGGTTAGAAAGTATGACATATGATTCCTTTCCTTGAGTAGGTACAGGATAGGCAGGCAAGTCATGGACCACTAAGTATTAAATGATGTGAGTAATCACAGTTACTGGAACTGTTTTATTCATTTAATTAATAAATATTCCCTCAGTTTCTTCTAAGTAGTAGGATCTGTGATGGGTTCTGGTAGGCAAATGCAGTCAATATATGATTTGTAACTTGAAAGGACTTGCAGCTTTTAGTTTAAAATACCACTAAGATAAGCAATGATATTACAAAGAAAAATCCATCATGAAGGAAGAATTTCTAGGGTATGTACTACTGAACCGTTTGAGGCATTACTTCCCCAAGACATATTGAAATGATTTGATGACTACGATCCTCTTCAGCAAACCCTGGTTTGCTCAGCCTAAAGATAAAGCAAAGGAGCTAGTGGATTCTGGTCCCTCCCTGTTCCCTAGACCTATGGGCTTAGCAGTTCAAAAAGATCCACTTCAGCATCTTCAGAGTGGGTTTTCAGTGAAGGAATTAAGCCATTCCCTGAAGGGAACAAACCAGAGCCAGCTGGAACCTAAACCAGACCGATCTGGTTGGATACAACGTGACCTATGCACGGGATTCCCAAACCAGCTGCTGACCAGATTGCTCAGAGACCATACACGTCGCGGAGTACCGAGTCAGTGTCCCTGGTGAGAGAAATCTGGTTCTCAGTGCATTGACCCAAGGCTCCCTACGGTGTTTCTCACTTAGAATCTATTGTTCTTTCTTTTTCTTCCTCATCATATTTATTAGTACATGTTTTCAATACCCAGTGTTTACATTCCTTGTGTGGAGTTGGTCCATGTACATAACACATCCCCCGAATCTGGCCTGGTATTATAGACCTTACAAAATGAGGTTATTGAATGAATGAAGAGAAAATGGGAGGATGTGAACACTTCTTACATTTACAGAACAACTGGACAGCAGGATAGATCTAGTATCAATTTTAGAAAAACTGGGACATTGTAAGAATTTATTCAGATAGGATAGAACCAGTTATGAACTTAGTGTTTTATTAGGATATGTCAAATAAGTTTTAATAAGATTTGGATTCTACATTAAGCAATTTCAACTCAGCAAATGCCTTACATACATGAACTGTTTTGTGTAGGATTTTGTCCAATCCTAGGGTAAACTAGGTCCTTTGATATGATTCAAATGGTCCCAGAATGTGGAAAAAATGACATGAACCTTCCTGTATAATTAAATGGAAATTGGGTCATATGTATCTGCAAGTGTTCCTGAGGTATTATTGAATATTTTTTTCTTACCATGTATCTCAACTAGATTGGGAAACACATTTCTCTTCCTTTTATTGTCTTATAGAGATTAATATAAAATTGGGCATATCACTTTATGTGGAAAAGTCATACCCAGATAATCCCAGATTCCAAAATATTTCTGGAATGGTATGTAAAAGCAAACAAGCAAGCAAAGAGATCCTGGCTGTATATGATTATTAGGCCATTTTCCCCAGTATATCACACAATAAGTTTAAGAGAAAATGTTATATATAATGGAACAGACGAATATACCTATACAGTACAGATTTTAGTGGTGTGCCAGTTGCTCAGTAGAACTATCTCCAGAATCATCAAACTATCTTTTCATAATATATAATTTGTGTAGACATTTGAAAAAAAGAAGCACTACCCAGAACGTAGGGATCTAGGCACAGATGCTAAAGCTAATTCAAGGTGCTCTTGTCAAGCTAAGCTCTTGAAGTACTTGGACAGTACCCCAGAGAGATTCTCCAGTGGTCACCAGTGTTTGTCAAATTTGTGGGAGAAGGCGAATGGTGGCTCACATTCCCGAGGCGTGCCACTTGCCCACAAACGAACCCACAGCCTTCTTTTTCAAATACTTTACAGTATCAGCCTTGAATGTTAGTAAGTTTTATTAAGTACACTTTTAAAATCAAAGCCAAATTCTGAGGAAATCATAATTAGCCTTTTAGCAGCCGCTTGAATGTAAAAGGTTATATAAAAATATTAACTGAGTCAATCAAACAAAATATCTTATTTGATGTGGACACAAGTGGAAAGGCAGTTTTATGAAATCCTAAAAATCAAGTAGTAAATAAAGAAAAGTTTCACATTCCCAAAGGCATTATTACCATGGAAGTTTGAGGCAGTTCCAAAATATTGAGGATGAAGAGAATTTTTTTTTTTCTTAAAAAAAAGAAGTATGAAATAAAAGGTTCTGTGGTTAGGGCCAATTACTAAAAGGAATTAAATAAGCACTAAATCTTGATATGATCAGATTGCAGACCCTGTGAGTGTAGGTTATTGCTATTACTGTTATTTTGTAAGCTGGTAATTTTAGAAGGTCATTAGCATTAAACCATAGTGACTGTATTCGGGGAGAGCAATGTGAAGCACAATTAGAATTAATATAGGGATTAAATTAATTCCTTCTGAAATAAAAATACCACTAATAAGTGTGCACTGGTGAGATGATTTAATATGATCTGAAAGTATTAATGAGCTTATTCACTCATTGATTCCTTTTGCAATGTGCATAAGAAAATAATTTCATCATTTCGATAGAAGTTATTTACATATTCTCTATTTCTTTGTATTTTAACGGACTGTGCAAATAACATTAGAATTTGACAGACTTAGTTTACAAATTAATAACATACAATGCATGTTCTGAAATGCTCCAGCATTACTTAGCAAATGTCTAAGATAAACCTTGCCCTGGGCCCCTTGATTTTAACCCCAAACACTGCTTATTTTATATCCTTTTACTTGAAGCCTACTCTGCGTGTTGCACTCCTTAGGCAGTAAATTTTCTCAGCACGAACATTTAGATATTTCATTAAAAATCATCTTTGAATGACAAATCTTTGAAATTTAATTAAAGCTTACTATTGTTAGCAATTAAAAGAGTACATTAAAGATACTGTGATACTTTTATGAAATGGAACTTGATAATTTACAGTAAGTTAAAGCCAGTGCAGATATACAGTTGGTTTCAAGCAATATTTTTCCACAATATTTATGAATAATATATTCTCCCAGAAACCATTTTCTATTAGGAACTCTCTGGCTCCCAGTTCACTGAGCTTTTTCCACTGACAGAAGGCCAAATCTTTTTCTTTTTAATGTCACTTTCATTCGTATTTTCTTTTTTTTTGCTTTTTGAGACAGGGTCTCGCTTTGTAGTTCAGGCTGGCCCTGAGCTCACTATGGTGCCCAGGCAAGCCACTGCGAACTCAGCAATCCTCCTGTCTCTGCCTCCGAGTGCTGGGATTACAGGCATGAGCCACCATGTCCAGCATTGTGGTATGCGGTGTTGATTATATGTGGTTACCGGGGATCAAACTCAGGACCTTGCGTTTGCGAGGCAGGCGCCAGAACCACTGAGCTAACCCTCCGGCCCTCATTCGTATTTTCTTAAACGATCTTGTCCTTAGTGAGAAAATTAAAATATCTCTGGCTCAAAAATCCTGGTTGCAAACCAGCGACTTGGAAAAGAAATGTCATCAACGGTAGAGGCAAGTAAACTTTGGTTTCAACATTAACTTACTGTTTAAAATCTGTGTATACTCTTTTTTAAACAGTTTGAATCTTTATTGGTACATTATACATATATGCACATCACGATCACACACAATATTGAGAATTTGTGCAAGCATACGGCAAAATTTCTCACTTTTCCCATTCCCCCACCCACCCTGCAACCTCCTGCACCTATATACATAAGCTTTGTTTTTTTTTTTACTATTTTTTCTTCTCCTTATTACTTCCCCCTACACCCCATTTCCCTTTGAATATTTTTTTATCTTGCAATATCGATCATATATTCTAGAACTCATTTACATCTTCAGTTTCTTAGACCAGAGAAAAGATCTGATATTTACACATCTGTGACGTATTTCTTTCACTTATGAGTATGTCCTCAAGGTGCATGCATTTGAATATAAATGACTCGCTCGCTCTGTAGTTTTTGCCTCATCGAATCTATTTTCCTCTAGTGGACCTCCACTTTACTATCAAGGATACATTGTTGATCATGAACTGAATAATATTAGTTTGTTTCCCTGGTTCATTGCATAAGAATTTTCAAAAAACATTTTACTGTGATTTATTTTCCCTTAGTTACTTTCTAAGTGATCTTATACTCCTTAATGACCCAAATACTTGAATCTAAAGACACCTCAACAGAATAGAGAATTTTCACCAGCTTCTGCACAGGTGCTGTGCCATCTGTCTGCTGACGGGCCCCAAGATGTGTGTGCTGATAGGAAGGCTCTGTCCTCCCTGGGTCTGAGAAGAGGGAGCTGAGAACACCCTGCCCAGAAACCCATGCCGTACGGAACACTGGGCAAGGGAGGGAGTCGGCAGCAGTCAGGCGCTTACAGAAAGGGGTGGACGTTTTATTCTGAGACCAGTGGCAAGATACAGTGGGGATGTCGGCAAGAAAACAGAGAGAATGAGATTCTTCCTCTGTTCCTTCTGGTCTATGACTTGGCTCTGTCCATGTAAATAAATCAAGTATCAGTTTCCTCATCTTGAGAGCTACTGACGCCTCAGCTTCTGTGGCAGGATGGCAGTGAGAAGAGCAGCCGGTGATGAAGATGTGAGTCCTGGGCCACACAGTCACGGAAGCAAAATGGTGACAGTTTCTAGCAGCTACTTTTGTGACATTAGATGGAGACCTTAATGGTTTACTTTCAGTTTTATTCCACTTTCTTTTGATTACCTTACAGGAACTTAGGGAGACATGTTCCTGCTGTAGCGGCACTGTTTACTTGTGGATGGAGGACATCTGCCCCCAAGGAAAGGGTGATTAGTGTGGCCTGGAAATAGGCCTGGTGGGATGGGCTCCATAATACAGAAGAGACAGTTTGCTGAAGCTGCTGTCAATACGAGTCTCCCTTGGATGCCACACTTTGGAAAAAAAACAGAGGGGGAATTTCTTCATTGGCATGTGTGATGCTGTCTGCTGTGCCTTCTATCCATTCTTTTGTGTCTTGATGCCCACCTGATTTAGAAGCCAGAGCTCCAGGCTGTTAGCCCACACTGTCACGCACCACGGCTCACGGGAAGAGGAGAGCGGAGAGTGTGTGGCAGATCTTTTAGCCCCGTGCTCTCCAGCCCACCCAGCTACTTTGGATCATTGTTTTTTTTTAAAACGTCTGATATTTCTGATTTGTAGAGTGAGGTACCACCCAGTTTATCTCTAGTCTCCCCATGGCATAAGAATACTTAAAAGGTAAACTACAAATAGGTGAGATAAGTCACAATTCTACAGCGTCCCATTAAACAAATAATTTGAATTCATAAGGGCAAGCAGTATAGTGGAGACACGTAGGTGCTGGGGTCACATAACCTTTATTTCAATCCCAGTTCCAAATCTTCCCAGTTCTATGGCCCTTCTTAAATGATCTGTGTTCAGGACTAATAGTAGCAGCTCTCTCAGTGTTATCATTATTATTATCATTATTATTATTATTATTATTATTATTATTATTATTATTTGAGTCAGCATCTCGCTTTGTACTTCAGGCTGGCTGTGAACTTACTATGTGGACCAGGCTAGCCTCAAACTCAGCAATCCTCCTGCCTCTACCTCCTGAGTGCTGGGATTATAGGCATAAGCCACCATGCCTGGCACTGTGGTATATGGTATTGATTGCTGGTGGGCGTGAGTCACTAGGCCCAGTATTGTTGTATGTGGTTACTGGGGATCGAACTAGGAACCTTGCCCTTGTTAAGCAGGCATCAGAACCACTGAGCTAAATCTTCAGACCTGTATTGTTCTGAGAATGAATCATCTTTGTAACTCAAAGATGTTAGCATAGTGACTGACTTATAGCTAATGCCCAATAAATGTTAATTATTAGTATAGCTATTATTTATATAATTCTATTTCTGTCCCAGTAGACTCCAATCACCAAGTTGAAGGTAATAAATGAGTTCTTCCAGATACTATGCTTATCCACATTTAGTAGAAGCTAGAAATGTGACCTATTTAATTGTTATCCTTCTGTGGCTCTAACTGTGTGCTTTCCAGTAATGTGATAAATAGTCACTCAATAAACATTGACTGTACATACTAGAGTGTGTGGCAGGTGCTAAGAACATAAAAGAAGATGAATCTTTGTCTTCAAAAGACACATGGATTAATGAATTTTGAGTGATCACTTCATTATTTGTCAGGCCGTCTGGACAAGAACCCTGGCATTGAATAACAGTTGACTCTCAGACTCTGCGTTACAGAACCTCTTCATATCTCCCCATGACAGAGGGAAAAGTCGTGTTTAGCACACAGTAATGAAGACTTTTAATGTCACCCTGGATAGGCAGCATGGTACTGCGGGGAAAGACCAGGCTTCAGTGTTATTGATGTGAGTTCGAATACTGTCTCTTCCCTTGAGAAGCTGTTTCTTTGTGTGAGATATTTAAGTTCTTCCGCTCATGCCTTCATAGAGAAAGACTTTGCGCAGTCAGCAACAGGGACCCTCAGAAGCTGAGCTGTGGTCTCCTAAAGCACCTCACACAGTCTCTGGCCCAAGGCGGGAGTCTGGCCAAGGCCGGGCGGCTGGGAGCGGGAGGCAGCGAGGACTCCTGAGGAGCTGTGGCTGTGGCTGCCCACGTGGCAACTTGCTCTCCCCTTTGTTTGCTCAGATGCTGCCTTTGTAATGGTAATGGGTTATTTACAGATTCCAAGTCCATTCTACAGATAAAGAGAAATGATAGTGTGCTTCCCTGTAATTAATGACATATTTTAGCATTTCAGTCTGATTATAAATAGCATATCAGATAGCTTCTGTGGTGAATAACATGTCTTGCTAGTTTGCTAAATTTATGAATTTAGCCCATATGAAATTAATTGTTGTGGGTGTATTACATGGATGTGAAACATCTGGAATAATAGGATTTCATTGTTAATAGACCTCTCAGGAGCTCAGGACAAACACCCTTATAATAGCAACATATGCTGCCAGTTTAATGAGAACCATCACTGACAATTAATGGCTCTTGTGCTTTCAGTAAATTAAACATTTTCAGTTTTTTTTATATTCTTTATTTTCATCTTCATTATCTTAGCGTGACTTGGTTGAAATAAAAGCCAGTGTTCCTTATGGAGAATAAAATGTGCAGCGTGTATATTTTGTGCCAAACACTGTGCTATATATTTATTTTATATGTAAGAAGACAGACAAAGATGTAAGTGCTTCTAGATCTCAAAACACTCAGTCTGAATCTTTTTTATTCACAAACAAGAGCTGAAGGACAGTGGAAGTGGTAACTGAGGAGTATGAGTAGCCAAGTGAGGCTTAGAGATGAGGTAGTCTGTTTTCTCATTCCTTAGAACAGAGACTGGAGCCTTGGAGAAAGATCTAAAGACTATTAGCGATAGAAAGATAGCATTGGCTGTCTTAAAATTATGTTTAGATGGAAAAGACAGAATTAGTCCACTTTATGATTCATTCATCTGATATTAGTCACTATTGCCTTTAGATCTGTGCAAAGCAAAATTCTTATCACACTATCCTATTTTATTGTCTTCACAGCATGCATGTGACTTGAAATTATCCTGATTAACTATTTAAGTATTGATTAGTGTTTCTGCCTCTCCAGGGCCTCTGGGTTAGTCAACATCTGATACGTTACCTATTAATATTTTAAACCAAATTGGAGGTTATTCTTCAACTCTTCTGAGCCTTCTAAATTGAAGTGGTTGTTTTCTAAACAAATAGCTCAGTGAATACCCTTGAATTACAATACTCTACTCAGTGAAGGTACTGCATGAAGAAGAAGGATGGACAGAGTGTGGCACATCTTGTTTGGTTTGTGCATGTTCCAAACAGATCTAACAGGAGCCACTGAACATCCCTTCAAAATAAATGCCCCTTGAGGAGTGATGGCTTTCAACATCACTGGCAAACAGTCTCCACTAGTCATAACCTATAAGGTCCATTCACACCTGAAGTGGAAATTTTGGATTGTTTGAATCAGAAAGTAGGAATTGTTTCATACAAACTTCATCTCAAGATATTCTCCTGCATACACTGGCATCACATTATAACACATTAGGTTATAGTAGGCCAGAGACTGCTTAGGAGATGAGGAGGTAAAGATAAAATATAAAATTTGCAGATCGGAGATTTAGCTCAGTGGTTCTAGCACCTGCCTCGCAAGCACAAGGTCCTGAATTCGATCCTGGTGACTCACACCCACCAGCAATCAATACCACATACCACAGTGCCGGGCGTGGTGGCACACACCTGTAATCCCAGCACTCAGGTGGCAGAGACAGCAGGATTGCTGAGTTAGAGGCTTGCCTGGGGTATATAATGAGCTCAGGACCAGCCTGAACTACAAAGCGGGACCCCATCTAAAAAAAAAAAAAAAACAACTTATGTATGTATACATACATATATATATATATATATGTATGTATGTATGTATATATAATTTGATAAATATGTTTTCACTCTACTGAGCACTTCAAAAAAGAAGTGAACAGGCCATTGGCATGAAAAACTAGAATATATTCACTGTGTTATTTCTTGAGTGAATAAATCCTTGATGTGTCTCCATAGCCCACCACCATACCAGGCACCAGACACATGCTCAGTATATTTTGGTTGAATGAAAGAATATCACACATGCTCAGTACATTTTTCCCCATGGGCAACAGAAGCTAAGAAAGACCAAGGTTAGTGATAATGAGACCGTCCAACCTTATGGCCACAGTAGGAATTGTGGAAGTGCTTCAGAAGTGAGATTTTGAAGCTCAGTAGGGGAAAATCCTTCATCTACCCATATCTCTGCTGTCATTACAAAGAGACTTTTCTTGATGACAAAAGTCATGTGGGGACAAAGATACTGAACGTGGTTTGAGTTGGAAGTCTCAGAAGACAGCTGGTGAGACAGTTCGAATAATACAGGAGACAATTTTAGAAATCTCCACAGAGCCTCAGAAACATGTGCGAAGCTCTTCCGATTTGATCCCCCCCATTCCTGTTCTGTTCTGGTATTTGCTGTCACTGAGAAGAATAGAACGCAGACCTGTTGGAATGTTCAGGCTGTGCAGTATTTTTGTAGCATTTCTTTTCTTTCTTTTTATAAGTGAAAAAGAAAAAGGTCATAACAGGCTAGTAAAGAAGATGTCTTCTTTTTCTCTTAAAAGTATCTATGTAGCATTTTTGAAGTAGAATGCAGAACCCTACTCATCTTCCTTGGGAAATTTATAATATACAAAAATTTGAAGATTTCCTTTGAGTATTCGAGAAAAAGAAAAGTTAGCTAAGATTGTAACCTATGAAAATTCCTCCTCGTCTAGTTTTCCTATGATGTTGTCATGAATAAATATATATGATGTGTGCATATCTCCTTGCCTCTTAAAAACACAAAGAGTGGCCGTATGTCTACATCTGTTCAGAAACCGTAATGAATATTTTATGGTCCTGACTCAGTCAATGCTCACAACAACCCTGTGAAGCAGATGTAATTATCTTATTTCACAAATGATGAAATTGAGACTCAGAAGGTTGAAAACACTTTCATTTGTTTGTTCTGAACTTTTCCCTTCAGTGTGCTAAAGGTGAACATTTCCTCTTCTGTGGCATCACCATATATATTTATGTGTCTTTAATTTTGTATTTCTGTTTGAAATAATATATGCTCAAGTCTTGATCCACCTTGCTAGAGTATAAATCTCTAGATAATCAAGGTTCTTCTTTTTTTTTTTTCCTCTGTATTCTTCACATCAGTCATACAAATGTTGTTTTTGAAGTAAATGCCACATAGAAAGTTGGGCATGGAGTTAGAATTTAAATTTATTATCTTTTGGATTCTGAATGCTCATGCACTTGCATTATACTCTGATGCCAAAACTTGAAGGCAGACAGAAAGAATAACACAATTATATTATTAAATAACACACTGAACTAATACAATTATATCCAGTTTTCAGGTCTAATATAAATATAACCAAGATAAGGAGTAAGTAGGCACACAGGTAATGCAAATTTGGAAATCCCCTTAGTGAGTGTGAACTCATAAAGTAAGTCTAAGAATCTTCCTTATGATTTACCACTTTTAGATACTATTACACTAGTCCTCCCCAGTAGGCATTGTGGGGTGTGGAAAGGTAAAAACAACAAAGTTTTTAGGTAACGTGGTACAAGGAAATGTGCAAGTATAATACTGGATTTCATTGTAAACTATTTCTCTGTCTGAGATGCACCTTCCTCATGCCTAATTTGCCCTCAACACTTCTGAGGATCCTGTTAAGAAGTAAATCTTATAACATATGTTTTTGATCCTGGCACCTAACAAAGCTTAAATCCAATCAAGGATACTCCTAAGTTCAAATGCAGCTATGCATATCAAAAATGGTTATCTATAGCAGTCTAGAGATTTTCAAAAGAGGATAGGTGTGCATTTTACTTTCCAGTGGCACCAGATAATTTCCGAAGATGTTTTTGTGTTGACACTGAGCTTAGCTACAGTCCTCGCGTGAGTAGAGAAGAAGGATAGTGTTAAACCTCTCTGATGCATAAAATTGTACTCCACAAGAAAGAATTGAAGAATTATGGCCCCAAAGGCCACAGGTGTAAGTGTGAATGCAGATCTGATGCATGTAAAAAATGCCGTCACAAGTTATCGAGACTACCAGCATGACTGCAGAGATAGAAGAGGGATACCTCTCTGGGCTCAAATCTAAGGGACTATGAAAAAGCCAGGGTTTAGCTAGTCTTTGAAGATGCAGTCACGTAGAGAGAAAGCAGGCTTGAGTAACTAACTGGAATAACAAGAGCACATGTTGGCTTATTTGCAGTTCGTGTTGTTGATGTTGTATCACTGGAAGTACACAGCGTAGCAAATCATAATCATATAACTGCCACTTTCTAAGTCTCTACAAGACGATTAGGAGACCTTTATGCATTTTAATGGAGTTTTCTTATTTAATCCTCTGAATAAACCCAGAATGCACACAGGGTTAGCTTTGTTATAAAGATAAGTGAAAGTGACTTGTCCGAGGATGCTCAGCCTGAAGGTAGCAATTCTGCAATTCAATCATTTTCTAGTTTGCAGTCCTATACATTTTATGCCGAATTTCTCAGCTTCCTCTAGCTTTTCTTTCCTTGCTTAATTGTATGCTTAAAGAGGTTCCCAGCCCACCTTGGGGACAAAGGAGCTACAACTATCATGATTTTACTTAAAACTATTAGTTATTTGTCAGAGGAAATAAGAATGAAAGAAGAGTGCAGAAGGCCACAGGCAGTGTCCTGTATTGTAATGTTTTAAAGGAAGACTGTGAGATTGGACCATCGCTGAGAATAGGCACTGTCCTCCGCAAGGAAGAGAGGCAAAGGGAAAGATTGCTCAGCCTGTGCCAAGGGAAACTCCCAAAAGCTACTGCATATGTCAGCAGTGCCCACTGAGATAACTAAACGGAAGACAAATCAGACTAACTCTCTGTGAGGACTCAGTATGTGTACTGAAAATTACTGGTGGGTGTTTTACATTACCTTATAGAAGAGGACCCTGAAGCTGTGAAATTTTAAGTGTTGGTTAAGGTTCCAATGGAGAAAAAAAAGAGTAGGCCAGTTTTCGAGACATCATTGTTTTCTGAGCCCTTCAATAAGGAAATGTGGACATAGTGATCTCTCTGCTCTTGAAAGCATTCAACTTGAAGGAGAGGGAATATTTGATACTGGAACTTCAGCAGTAATACCTGCATTTTGGTGAGATTTTTGAGTTTTAATCTGCATAGTCCTTTCTAAAACAATGAAACTATTCTAGGAGCCTATCACTAACTTAGGAAGGTCAGCAGTTTCTAAGGAAAATCACACTGCATTGCTTTTCCTGTTCTTAAGAGAACTGGCACATGTTGAATAAAGGGCCTGAATTGTTAGATGATGTCAGTGTGACTCTTCAAAACAATAATTATTTATGCTATTAGAAAACATCAAGTGTTATAGTATAAAAGATAAACATGGGTTCTATAACTCAAAGTGCACATTGATCGTGCATTTCTTTAATTAGCTACTCTTAACATCAGAGTGGCAAAGCTATTAAAAAAAAACACCAGTATAAGGTTAGATATAGGGAGATATATGGGTGTCATGACAAAATATACTATACAGAGAAATACTAGATTTGGAAGAGGACAGAAATCAGAAGCCAAATCGAAATTGGAGATGTCAGGGAGTCTAGAATCCAAGAGATAATCAGAAATCAGACCAGACCTTGAGTAACAGGTCCAACTTAATTCAAGAAATACAAACTGACTGCTTCTGGTATGCTAAACACAATTCTAAATTTTGGGAAAATGTCAAAAGTATAAACATAAGCCCAAAATGAATTTGTTCCTCAATGAGCTTATAACCTAGTAGAAAAAAAAATAAGTGTAAAATTAATTTAAATATATTGAAATTTAAATGGACCTGTACTTAATAATTGTTTTTCTATTCAGTATTGTGTTTCTACCATTCATGAATGTTTCTTTATGCCATTGAAATAGATATATTCATTTTCCCTACTGAATTATATGATTACATTATAATTTCAAATCTTAAAAATAATGCAAAGGAAATAATATATTGCTTAAGAATAAAAGCACATAGAGTACTCAGAAACAAACTCTAGGTGATTACAAGTACATATTTCAGGATAGTGATACTGTTAGAGTTGAAAGACAAAGGGAATATCATAGACCATAGACATGAATGGTAAAAATTGTAATGTTCTATATTTTACATGTGATGGTGGATTCGTATTTATTTATTTATTTATTTATTTATTTATTTATTTATTTTTGAGACAGGGTCTTGCTTTATAGTTCAGGCTGGCTCTGAGCTCAGTATGTAGCCCAGGCAAGCCTCGAACTCAGCAATCCTCCTGTCTCTGCCTCCCGAGTGCTGGGATTACAGGCATGAGCCATCATGCCCAGTGGATTCGTATTTATTTTAATTTTACAGGATATACATAAATAGAAGTATATTACTATAAATATATATGTGTGTGTATCTCTTTATATATACAACAGATATTTTATATAGGTCACATATTACATAATGAAACATTCAAAATTATTTTAAAATTTTTATATGTAGTACATTAACTGTATATATGCATGCAGTGTAATTGTCTAAGGTTGTAGAGAAATTGCTTATTATCTTGATGAAGTAAATAAAAAATAGATTGAAAAAGCAATTAAGACATAAAATGTGTTATATGTGAGCTTGATCACTGAGAAATGTACAAATATAAATACACATTCAGAGCAAAATGACATTGCAGGAATGAAAACAGGAAGTGCTCTTGAAAATCTTTTGTATTTGTATCTTATTTACTATCCTCTTCATCTCCAACAGCACTGTATGTGTGTATAACTTAGCTACTTTGCTCATCACTAAGACAAAATCCTCGGCACTTAAAGGAGGAAAAGTTTATTTGACTCACAGTGCTTCAAGTTTTCTGTTTGGAGTTGGTTGACTCTAGGCTACCTGGATTACAGTAGATGCCGAACCACTCAGGGGACTGATTTAGGAACCCCACAGCCTTAGTCCCAGAATCACACATTCTCGAGCTGGCCACCTCTAGAAAGCCCGACACATGACTGGGCGATGCTTTGCAGGACATTTAGACCAATGTCATAACATACAGGTTCTAAATAAATAAAGGTACTGAGTATTGATAAAATCTGCTGTGTTGATCTGTGCATGTGACAAAATTGTTAGAAGAAACACAAAAGACCTAGGTTTGATTTCTGTGCACGTATTTTAGGAGAGTAATATGGTGCTTTGAGCAAAGGAATGGTGAACTTGGATTTAAATGAGAGAACACTCTGGTGACAATAAGAAGGGTAGTTTGAAAATTCACAGTGCAAGGGTAGTGAGACCTTCACAGAAACAGGGAACTCAGTTAGACCACATTCCATGTTAAACTATTCCTGGCAAGAGTGAAGAGGGGGAGCTGGGCATCAGTCCTAAGGCTGAACAAGAGGGAGTTCTCCTGCTGTCAATGAGGAGGAATGCAAGGAGGCAAATTCCCTCTCACATACTCAGAACTTACCAATTTCAAAATGTATTTCTCCAGGCTTCAAGACATGCATGAGTTAGCCAGGCACATTCGAGTACATCTATAAGCCCAGACTTCTGGGAAGCTGAGACAGGAGGGTCACATGTTCAAGTGCAGCCTATACAACATACCAGACTCTGTCACACAAAGTAAAGACCTGGGGATATAGTTTATTGGAAAAACTTCAGTTTAATTCTTAGTACCAAGAGGAGACAGAGAGAGAGAGATGGAAAGAGAGAGAGAGAGAGAGAGAGAGAGAGAGAGAGAGAGAGTAAAAATTCATGATATTTTCTAGTGGTTTTCTATTCTTTTCTCAGGTTCTTGAATTTTCAGTTTGATAGGACATGAAATATTTATGTGGCCAGCACATTTTATGGATTCATAAATCATGGTATTGTGGTGACAGAGCATGTCTGAAATAAAATAAACTGGCTAAAATTCAGGCTCACACTTGTCCCCAACTCCTCCCTGTCCTAGTCCTTCTTCTTTTTGGGATAAAGCAGTGATCCTCTATCTCACTCTGAATTCATGATCTAAACATCTTGGCTGTTTCTCTTTTGCTGCTGTTTTCGTCACATAGCAGCACACTAACGCTGTTAGGTGATCTCGTGCGTGCTCTGGTATACCTTTCTTGTCCTCCCTTTAGAATGGGCTATGCATCCCCCTTGCTGTTGGACCTGTTGGCAGCTGACGCTTGTTAAATGGATCCTTCTCTGGAAATTGCCTGCAATTCTTTTATGATTTATCATTTTTTATGAATTTTTGTCTCTATTGGTACATTGTATTACACATCATGATCACACTCAATATTGGGAATTTGTACCAGTCTATGACCCAATGTTAAAGTTCGTAAGTTTCAAGACCTTTGTTTTTCTCAGAACTGTGCCAGTGCTCAGGCGACAGCTTGCATCCATGATCGGCCCGTGAATGGGTTAAAAATCATCCATTTCCGTTAAGGTGGGACAACTGTGGAGCAGTCGCGTGATCCCAGAATTCTCCAGGGTAGGCTGAGGCTTTCAGTACCACCTTGTTACAGTTCGGACCCTCTCTCGGGCCTGTCCGCCATCTTTTATGCAGCCCCAGTCAAGGTCAGGGTCCAGTAAACTTTCTGTGCTCATCGTATGAAAGATTGTTTCTGATGGTGCCCAAACTAGGTCTCCTGGGGCATAAGCAGCCCCGAGAATATGACTTTTCTGAAGACTGGAAACAGATGTTAAAATAAATATGAAAGGAGTGAAACATGCGGGCATAGGACTGATGCAGGGTTCACTCGGTGTGTCACCCTGGAGAAGCAGATTGATCAAACCAGGAAGTTACATGAAAGGATATGATGATATTTATAAGCCTTCAGGATGGTGCACTCTGACTTATTTAATAACAGGAGAGATACACGTTAAGGATTGGCAATATTTTCTGCCCACATACATGGGCACAGGCTTAGTTATCACCCAACAGCACATTTCATGTGCCTCAAAACTTTAATCTTAGAGGAAATTGATTTCCTTTTCAAAAGTTCTAAGATCTTCTGATGACATCCAGGCTGAGAGAAGTTTCACTTTGTACTGAGACATTTTTTTTTTCCTCCTCTGTGTATAGACACAAGGCAGAAAAGAAAAATGTTAAATACTGGCCGAGTTTATGGTTTTTAAGCAATGAGAGTTATTTTGCTTTGAACGATACACCACCAAGCCAAACTGAATAAAGATCCTTATTTGTTGATAAAAGTCTGAGATTCTGTAGCCTAATTTGGGTGCACATTATTCTTTTTCACAGCAGTCTAGTGGAATTTAAATGACTACACACTACTAGGCCAATTAAAAATTCTAAAATAAATGCAACGTTTGAAACTGTTCTTTCCCATGAATACATACACACAAAAATACACACAGGGTTTTAGAAATAAAAAAGGAAATGTTTTCCAAATTTCTTTTTTGTTCCTCGTCACCCTTTAAAATGTCAAAAGCGTAAATGAAGTTCTGCTTCTTCAGTGAGACCTGTTATGCACTGGGTGACGCAGGGTAATCTCTTGTACTGTGTACTCCACACTCTCAGTGGCATAAATGAAAAACAAAATGAAATAGAGGAATGTGAGTTTTGTGGCAAACAGACCTGGCCACCTGTTGCCCATCTGCTACTTGGTGGATGAGCAGACTAGATAAATGATCAGTTTAATCTTGCTTTTCTACTGCACAAAGAAAATAGTACATTATTCGGGCTTGTATGATCATAATGTCAGTGAATTATGTAAAGTACCTAAAAGACAGGAGGTCACAGTGGAAGATTCTCAAGTATAACTGCCATTTTTATGTTCTCAACATATTGTAGACAAGAATAGTGGTACATAACTCTAATCGTGGTGCCCTGAGAAGCTGAGGCAGGAAGTTGACAAATTTTGACCTAGTCTGAGCAATTTAATGATAGCTCCAGATCCTGTCTCAAAATAGAATGTACAGTAAGAACTGGCAATGTATTTCAGTGGGAGCTCTCTGAGTTAAATCCTTAGCAAGATATTGTAAAACTGAATAAAGATATTGTGAAATTCACAATGAGAAATAAATTCATGATCAAAGAAGAAAATGTAAGTTTGAGATAAATTTCTTCAATGATAAACTTCCAAAGAAGTAACCAAAGAAGACCTATAGCTTCTACATTTCAACCAATGTTTAAACTTTTACCATGTTTAGAGTTTTAACATTTTAATGTAAGTCCTCGGTCCTCATTAAAGTAGAACTGTGCTGGGAAGCAATAATATGATAGGAAAGGAAGAAAATCATAAAGACCATTCTAGTTTGCCACCAGCTGGCTTGGTGGTCATGAGGTCACCATGTCTCTGTGACCTATGGGTCATGTATCTGTAAAAAGAGAGATGGCAAAGTGGGTGATGTGTGTGTGTGTGTGTGTGTGTTTGTATGTTCTAGTACCCCAAATGTGACATACATTGACGTGTTGATATTCTATGCAACTATTCTGTGTACATACTATGGGAATTTAAACACAATAAATAGCTTCACAGAAAAAGACTAGGGAATCTAGAAAAATTGATAGAAAAAGTCAAAGTCAAGTAGAATAAATACTTCATTGTACATACAGAAGCATCTAATATGTTTTGGAGCTATCAGAGAAGGCTTCCTTCCCAGTGTAGAAGGCAGGAGAAGAGAAAGTAAATGCCTAATGTGAGCAGAAGCTGAAGTATTGGAGAGAACATGATAGAATCTAGAGAGACTGAAAATAAGTTTAGCTTGATTACAATGGATTGTGCAAAGAAAAGGAAATATATGTGCAGAAGGAATAGTTTTTATTTATGTCTACAAATTATCATCATGATGATTGAGTTATCAAATGCATGACTGATAATTCTATTATATCTTTTAGCTTCGCTGTGAATTAAACCTCAGAAAATGTTTTTAAAAAAGGTCTTGGGCGAGACAGGCTGAGGTTGGAAGTTACTCCAGCAAGAGTGAACAAACATCTGAGAGGAGAATGGGGCCCTCACTCATTCCCTGTTTCCTAAAACATATTTATTGATCCATCTGTCATGTCCTAAGTATAGTGGCTGCAGCTCCTGGGAATAGGCCAGTGAACACCACATCTGCCCGGGTGCCCGGGTGAGGTCATTACGAGCCATGCATCTCACATATGCAGGGTTGTGTTCCTGCCGTGGAAGGCACCTCACTGGTTAGGTCACATTTTATGCACAGCTGTAAATGAGTCTCTGTACAGTGGCCTCCTCACTGTTTTGAAATCAGTGGCATGTATTTGTTTATGGCCATGAGAAAAATAATTGGGTGCTCTGGTTGGTCTGTGTGTAACATTATTGTCATGTTCACAAGGAAAAATAATCTCTTGTCTATATTCATGTGCTCATGTGACAGTGCTTTTACTAAGCTTACCTGACCTTTAATAATTTTATCTCATTTAAATTATAAAATGATTTCATATAATATTTATGGTAGTCATTTTTTCTTTCATTTGGCCACTATGAAATTAATTTCCTTTGGTTAAAAGGAATGCTCACATGACATGAAATAAGTATCAAATTTTGGTTTCTAGTACTGCAAAATCAGTTCACTTCAATTTGTTTTAAGGGCTACTGAAAAGGCAAAAAAAGTATTTGATGTTATGAAAAAATTTGGGAAGGTATAAATTTTAACCTTCAGGAGACAAGCTTTGTGAGGAGGAATCCTAAACGGGGTGTCCGTGTTTGGCTCTCATTCCAGAACTAACTTCTGTGATGCTAGGAAAGTGGTGTCTCCACTGGAGGGAAGCTACCCTTCTCACATCAAATCCCAGAGAAACTGAAATGTGAGCATAATTTACACATTTTCTTTGTGAGTGTGGTAGAGGAGGACTGACCAGAATGAGGGTTATATCTATAAGAGAGATAGCTCTATGATCACTACAAGATGGGAAATTACAGTTGTTATCATGCTACTTTATTATTTTACAGAAGTAACAGCTATACATATATGTATATACGTGTACATATATATATTTATATATAGCATTAATGGAGAACACAATGCTGATTGCTATTTATACTTTCAAAACTTAAACGAAGAGAATGACACTATCATTCAAGTGCAGTTATTGTTTCCATATGGTAGTTAAGAAGCTAAAGCCCACACAGGTAAAGTCAGTTTGATTCCAGTAACCACAATAAGTTACTGAGAATGTCAGTATTTGACTCTATACAATCTGATTGCAGAACTCACACAAAACAAAATCGCATATGAATTAATTCAAACAGAGCTGACCCTAGATTACATAGCATCTGAACAAAGAGGGGGTTCTCTGTCTCTACATGTTTTTAGAAGGAAGATAAACTGAATACTTGAAGGGCAAGCAGATGTTGGATAATTATTTGAGAAAGATCACCTCCAAGGTTCTCTCCGACACTGAGATGTTTCCATTTGGTATGTGCTTCTCCAGCATCATACCAAGTCTGCCAAATTCAGATTTCCAACCACACTGTGTCATCAGGTTCTTTCACTTGTCTTAGGTATGCACTTGGATATACTCAGTCAGACTATCATGGCTCCTGTTTCTTATTATCATGGTTGCTTCTGCAACCATCACCAAAACCACCATTACAAAGAGCATGAGATTGGAGCCCAGGCTTGTTGGTAGCCTGAACACGTGAAGTGCTAAAGGTGTAACCAGGGCCGAGAAACACAGATTTCTGTTGGTTCACTTCTCCTTTATGTAAAATGAGTGTAATAACTTTATCCACTCAGCCATATTGAAGGTAGTATTGTTGAATAGGGAATTTCATCCTTAGAAATCCTTACCACTGCAAGAAAAGTTCAGCTGAATTTTAGTTATTACTCCATTAACCTAGTCAAATATATCTACTGATGGCAAGTATCCCAGTGTTGCTCACTTGAAGGTTCAATATTGTTTCACCATCCTTTTTTTTTTTTAATTGAGACAGAGTCTTGCTTTATAGTTCATTCTGACCCTGAGCTCACTATATAGCTCAGACAAGCCTTGAACTCAGCAATCTTCCTGCTTCTGCCTCCCAAGTGCTGGGATTACAGGCTTGAGCCACCAAGCCTGGCTCACCATCCTTTTTAAAATTTTGAGTAACCACTCTTCTCTGTTCAATTTTAAGTGAAAAAAGAAGAAAATTAGCATTAGAAAGTCCCTATATACCCATCTTTCTACCATAAGTGCTACTTTTTGTTTTATAAAAATGAAAACCCTTGGGCCGGAGGGTTAGCTCAGTGGTTCCGGCGCCTGCCTCGCAAGCGCAAGGTCCTGAGTTTGATCCCCGGTAACCACATATAATGCTGGGCGTGGAGACACGCCCACCAACAATCAACACCGCATACTACAATGCCGGACGTGGTGGCTCCCGCCTGTAATCCCAGCACTCGGGAGGCAGAGACAGGAGGATTGCTGAG
>PVIC010017115.1:0-12013 GCA_004025085.1 Thryonomys swinderianus
GCTCACTATGGTGCCCAGGCAAGCCGCCGCGAACTCAGCAATCCTCCTGTCTCTGCCTCCCGAGTGCTGGGATTACAGGCGTGAGCCACCACGTCCCGGCATTGTGGTATGCGGTGTTGATTGTTGGTGGGCGTGTCTCCACGCCCAGCATTATATGTGGTTACCGGGGATCGAACTCGGGTCCTTGCACTTGCGAGGCAGGCGCCGGAACCACTGAGCTAACCCTCCGACCCCCTTTTTAAATGAAGTAATTGCTGGGCATAGTGGCACATACCTATAATCCCAGCACAAGATTATAGGCATGTGCCACCATGCCCGACAAAAAAAAATATTCTAGATCCCATCTTTACTATTTTTAAAAGGATTCCAGAGTCATTTCTATCACCAAGGTCTTTTCAACATTTGATACCACATTTAATTGAGGGCTTCTGTTTTTCTGATTATTTTGATTGAACAAGACTTATGGAATAGTGCCATATACCCAATTTAGGGTCTCAAGTTCTAAGCCTCAGAGTGAATCCCAGGCTAAGGTGTTCAATGTTCCTACTCATGGCCCAGAAGGCTTCTGCTTATTTTAAGATGGTCCTGTTACTCTGGGAGTCACTAGCCACCTTGAGCTTCAATGTCCTCATGTGTAGAGTTGGGTTTAAGGTCCTTCCCCCTGTGGAGGTTATAAGGATGAATTGAGATAATGCCCAGGAGTGTGCTGAATAAATGTGAGACTTCCAGATTCAAATTCATTCCCCACTCCTCCCTCTAGAATCTTTCACTATGACATAGTAGATTCTGGAAATGAGATTTACTCAGAATCAAGCTTCCAACAGCTATCACTAGGGTATGAGGAGTGGAGAGGACCTCTTGCCTTGCTGCTGAGGGACCTCTTTGTTTCTAGTGTGACTGCATCTTTGGGGAAAGGTTTATCATTCTTCTCTAAAGACAAAAAAGGGCTATTTGTCTCGTTTGCTGATTTAAGAGCTATGAGGAGACAAAAGGTGTCTCATTCTGGGCTTCTCTTGAAGAAGGAACTGGTGAGGAGGGGCAGAGGCTCAGATTGGGGTGGGGTATTCCAGAGTGGATGATTGAATGAACAGGCATTTTGAGGAGAGAAAATACAAATATAGGAGGGGCCATGGATAAATGATGTACAACCTGTTCCTTTTGGAGTCACAGTGTGGCACAAAGGAAGGAGCTCCAGATGAATCTCTAAAGGACTAAATTCTAATCCCTGCACTGTAGCCTACTAACCCTGTATACTGGACCACATTGTACCATAAAGTCCTGCTGTGTACACAACCTTCCTACTACTCAGAATGAGAGAGAACAAGATTGGGCAGCAAGGTTAAGTCGAAGATAAACCATATACTCTGGAGTCATACAGCCTGAGTTTAAATTCCCTTCACCTAGTAGCCATGTGACTCTAGACAAGTTACTTGGCTTTGCTAGGTCTTTATTTTCTCCTCTCTAAAGGACAGTGATAATTAGGGCCTATTGCATACGTTTATTATTGGGGATTAAATGAGTTAAAAACATATTAGAATAATGGCTCATAATACTTGTAGTACATGTCAGTCATATTAATAAAATACTCTGGCCATATTTCTTTTATTTATTTAATTTTGTTTGTATTTTTTGGGGGGGACAGGGTCTCGCTTTGTAGTTCAGACTGGTCTGAGCTCACTATATAACTCAGGCAGGCCTCAAACTCAGCAATCCTCCTGCCTCTGCCTCCCAAGTGCTGGGATTACAGGCATAAACCACCACGCCCGACATTGTGGTGTGTGGTACTGATTGCTGGTGGGTGTGGGTCTCCACGCCCGGTATTGTATGTGGTTACCAAGGATTGAACCAGGGATTTTGTGCTTGTTAGGCAGGTGCTGGAACCACTGAACTAAATCTCCAACCCTTTTGTTTGTATTTTTTAAATTGAATTCTTTATTGGTACATTTCATAGACAGTTCACAATCACATTCAACATTGGGGAATTGGTACCAGGATATGACATGAGTTAATTCTCATTTTTACCCATATCCCTACCCACCCTACACCTCCCCACCCCCTATATACATGTTTTTTATTTTTATTTTCAAATCATATTTATTCTTTCCCCTCATTACTTTCCCCTACCACATTCCCTTTGTTTGTTTGTTTGTTTTTTGAGATAGGGTCTTGCTTTGTAGTTCAGGCTGGCCCTGAGCTCACTACGTAGCCCAGGCAAGCTACCTCGAACTCAGCAATCCTCTTGCCTCTGCCTTCCGAGTGCTGGGATTACAGGCGTGAGCCACCACGCCTGGCACTATAGTATGTGGTATTGATTGCTGGTGGGCGTGAGTCACTATGCCCAGCATTCTATGTGGTTACTGGGATCGAACTCAGGACCTATGCACTTGCAAGGCAGGTGCCGGAACCACTGAGCTAAATCTCTGGCCCTTGTTTATATTTTTAAGACAAGATCTTGCTGTGTGGTCAGGCTAGCATCAAATTCATGGCAGTCCTCCTGCCTCAGCCTCTCAAGTGCTGGGACTACAGGTGTGCCCTACTACATCAAACTTGTATTTCCCTTAGATATGCTTTGTTTTGCTTGAGATAAGGTCTCAAAATGTCCAGGCCAGCATTGAACTTGCTATGTAGTCAAGGCTGGCCTCGAGTTTGTGATCTTCTTGTTTCATCTCCTGAGTAGCTGGAATTACAGGCATGTGTAGTTGCCAACTTCTAAGGTATGATCGTTTCCACTGTGGCGAGTTTGAAAGTACCAACATAATTTCAACTCTGAAATTTCTGGAATGTGTAGCCATTGTTCTAGCATACCACTGCATTTAATCCTGTTAAATTTCACCGTTTAAGTGCCAGCCAATCTGCTGTTGCCTGTTGAGAACAGATAGTTTCCACTGATTGTCTTTGCTTTGTTTCCATAGGCGCTGTACCAGCTCACCATGGATATCATAGTGATGATCCGGGTCTGTAAGATGTTCCGCCAAGGCCTCAAGGGATTCATGGAATATCAAATTGTTGAGCCTGTTTACAGAAAAAAACCTATCTTCTTCTGCGATGTAAGCAGCTGGGTTTAGTAGGATTATTAGGATTTAAGGGGGTTCGATAAATAGTGCTCCACGTCCCAGCCCATGCTTAGCACCAAATGAGAGAGAAGACAAAAGATAAAACAGATGGGAGATCCAGCTGTCACTTTGTTAATGATATTGGAGAGGGTATGATTTATATCATCTAATATTGAACCCCAGAATTAGCCAGCTTTTCATGCCCAGTGACAGGCCAAACTGGAGGAGGCAGGCCTTAGTGCAGTAGTGCAGTAGAAGGGCCTGCTTTTCTGAGCTCAGGGAGAGGGGCATATGGGCTCAGAAGGGAGGAAAAGGGGGATGATCATGTTCAGTTTCTCCTTCCGAACTTACTGAGGAGTTTGTCTTTCCTGTAGATGAAAGGAGAAAGGTTAGTAGTATCCTGCTAAGATGCTGCATTCTTCCTCTTCTCTGTGTAGAAAGAAACTAAAGAACAAGAAAGACAGGGTCTCATTCGAACCAAACTTGCAAGAGCCATAAGGAATTTGGGAGTCAAACAGAACTGTTTTTGTTTTTTTAAAAATTAGCATGTTTGTAATATATGAATTTTACACTCAGAGGTGCTTGCACATAACACATTTTGATTTTCTTTTCTTTCCACCCCCCACCTACCTCTTTCTGTCCATCTCTATAACCCCTTTCCCCATTTTTGTGACTTTTTAAAAAACTTCATGTTTGTGACATGTGTCTACATTTGTTATATTTGGTACATGTCTTAATCTTTTTTTTTTTTTTTTTGAGACAGGTTCTCGCTTTGTAGCTCAGGTTGGCTCTGAGCTCACTATGTAGCCCAGGCAAGCCTCAAACTCAGCAGTCCTCCTGTCTCTGCCTCCCGAGTGCTGGGATTACAGGTGTGAGCCACCACGCCCGGCATGGTGGCATGTGGCATTGATTGCTGGTGGGTGTGAGTCTCCACGCCCAGCATTGTATGTGGTCACTGGGGGGATTGAACTCAGGACCTTGCACTTGCGAGGCAGGCACCAGAACCACTGAGCTAACACTCTGGCCCCATGTCTTAATCTTTTTATTTTCCCTGCCTTCCTCACCCTTCCCATTTGCAAAAGTTCTATTTCCCTTTTCTTTCTGTCAGTTCTTTATTTTGCTCTTTATTTACACTTTACCTTACTCAAATGATAGATACCATATAGTATTTAAGCTTGTGTGTCGCATTTCACTTAGTGTGTTTTCCAGTTGCATCTATTTGCCTACAAATATCTCAGTTTATCCTTCTTTTTTTTTTTTTGAGACAGGGTCTCACTTTGTAGTTCAGGCTGGCTCTGAGCTCACTATGTAGTCCAGGCAAGTCTCGAACTCAGCAATCCTCCTGTCTCTGTCTCCTGAGTGCTGGGATTATAGGCATGCGCTACCACGCCTGGCACTGTGGTATGTGGTATTGATTGCTGGTGGGCGTGAGTCACCACGCCCAGCATTGTATGTGGTTACCGGGGATCGAACTCAGGACCTTGTGATTGCGAGGCAGGCGCCGGAACCACTGAGCTAACCCTCCGGCCCCTCAGTTTATCCTTCTTTATAGCCAAGTAGTATTCTATTATGTATAGATACCACATTTTCTTTATTCTTTCATCTGTTGATGAAAGTACAGGCTACTTCCAGGATTAACTATTAGAATTGTGCTGCTCTGAACATTGATATGTATGTGTCACTCTAATATGATGTCTGTAGCTCTTTTAGGAAGATACCTAGAAGGGGAATAGATGAATCAAATGAAATTTTTATTTTTAGTTCTTTGAGAAATGACTGTACTGTTGTAGTTTACATCCCCACTAACAACATAGAAGGGATGCTTTTTCACTGTAGTCATGCCAGGATTTGTTCTTATTTGCTCTTGATGATTGTCCTTCTTTCTGGTATAAGATGAAATCTTAGTGTTGCTTTGATTTGCATTACTCTAATGACCAGAAACATTGAACATTTTTTCATGTGTTTATTGACCACTCGTACTTCTTCTGAGCAGTGTATATTCTTTTTTCTTTGAGACAAGATCTCTCTTTGTAGTTCAAGCTGGCACTGAGCTCACTATGTAGCCCAGGCTAGCCTTGAACTAATAGCAATCTTCCTGTCTCTGCCTCCCAAGTGTTGGCATTACAGGCATGAACCACCATACATGGCATTGTGGTTTGTGGTACTAATTGCTGGTGGGCATGAGTCACCACACCTGGCACTGCAATATGTGGTACTGGGGATCAAACTAGGGACTTTGCGCTTGTGAGGCAAATGCTCGAACCACTGAGCTAAATCTGCAGCCCTTTGTGTATTCTTTTTTTGCCCTATTTTTATTTGGGTCTAATTTTTTGAGTTCTTTATATATTCTAGATATTACTCCTCTGTTTGAGGAATAGCTGGCAAAAATTATTTCCTAGGGCCTGGGATGTAACACAGTGGCATCTTGCCTGCCCGGTAAGCTCAAGATCCTGAGTTTGATCCTTAGTACTAGAAAAAAAATTATTTCTACCTTTGTAGGTTATCTCTTCCTTTTGTTGATTGTTCCTTTTGATGTGATACCAATTTGGTGATTTTTACTATTATTTATTGTGCAATTGGAGTTCTGTTCAAAAAGTCTTTGCTTAACCCAGTGACTTCAAGGATTTTCCTGTTTTATATTTCAGTAGGTTAAGTGTTTCAGGGTTTTTTGTTTTGTTTTGGTTTGGTTTTTTTGAGACAGGGTCTTGCTTTGTAGTTCAGGTGGGCCTGGAACTCACTATGTAGCCCAGGCTAGCTTTGAGCTCCTAGGAATTCTCCTGCCTCTGCCTCCTGAGTGCTGAGATTACAGGCATGATCCACCATGCCCAGCTGTTTCTAATATTTAGATCTTCGAGGCATTTTTATTTTAGTTTAGTACATTGAAGATATGGGTCCAGCTTCAATATTCTGCATGTGGATAGCCAGTTTTCCCAACACCCTTTCCTAAGGAGGCTTTTTTCTTTAGTATGCATTTTTAGTCCCTTTGTCACAGATCAAATAGCTGACTATGTCTGGGATTGTTTTTAATGGCAATATGATGCTATATTTATCATTGTAGCAGCCTTGTAGTATAACTTAAAGCTAGACTTTTTTTTTTTTTTTTAGACAGAGTCTCTCTCTAGTTTAAGGTGGCCTTGAACTCACTATATGGCCCAGGCTAACCACCAACTCATGCCAATCCTCCTGCCTCAGCTCCCTGAGTATGTATGCCACCAGGCCTTGCTAAATCAGACTGTGATGGCTCCTGCCTTGCTCTTATTGCCCAGGATTGCTTTGCTTTTGGACTTGGCATACAGGGTCAGATGGAGACAGCCAGTAGTAAGAATGAATCTGGTTATTTCTGAGCACCAAATCCTCTTTTAGTAACCTCCCTGACAGAACCACATGGATCCTTAAGTGATAAAGGGGTGAGGGGAGAAGACAGAGATCCACATAGACATTGGTGAACAAACCGAGGCATTCCTAGAGCAGAAAATGGGCCTCTCATTTGTCTCATTCCTTTTCCTACCTCTCAGTACATATTCTCTACTCTTTCCGCATCATTTCTTCATCTGTCAGAAGAGGATTATATTAGCTGATCCCCAAGTCTCTTTTCCCCCTCCTCTGTATATGCTTTAGAAAAACCAGGGTTCAGACTCCAGCTTGGCTATTTACTTGCTGTAAATTGTCCTTAAACAAGTTCCTTTGCTTGTCTGAAGTTCAGCATGGGGTTTAATAAAATCTGCTTTGGCTGGATGCCTGTAATCCCAGCACTTCAGAGGTTGAAGCAGGAGGACTACCACCAGTTCAAGGCCAGCCTGGGCTACCTAGTGAGTTCAAGCCTGGATTGAACTATAGAGTGAGACCCTGTCTCAGAAAAAAAAATCTTTTTGTCCTAATGACTAAATGAATTAAGATAAGAACAATGCAATTCATTGTACTTGACTATGTTCACTTAAAACCTGGCTTCAGTTATTCCTTCTTTTGTATTTTCTCCTCTATACTTTCCTTTCTGATTAGCTCTTTTCCCTCTTCTTTTTTTCTCTATCCTTCTGTGTTTTCTTTGCACTGCTCCCCAGATGTTTTTCTCTCTTCATGATGATGTTGTTGGCTTTGGGCACAATCTAGTGTTCATTTTGAGCAAAAGTGAATCTGAAAGGGCCAGCAGATGGGAGGTCTCCTATGACCCAGGCAAAAGAAGTACTTAGATGCAGAATTCCAGGAGTTGTCCTCATTATCCTTCTTCTCCTTTCCTCTTTTTTCAGAAAAAGAAGCAAGGCTGGATTATATTTGATACCATGGATTTCACTTCAGAAGAGGTATGCATAGCTCTAACCTTTCTTTGGATTTTCTCTTTGTACCATGGGTTAGAAGAAGCACTTGCTGGAGACCAGAAGAGCTCCAGACTCTGCCACCAATCTAATGTGTCCTCCCTGAGCAAGCCAGTTAAGTACTCCTTATCTATAAAGTAGCCAGTAGTAATGATTCTCTCCATCCTGGCATTTGAAGGCTATGATCACCCTGAACCACTTGTCACTATAGCTGTGTAGAACCAGTGGGGGAAATCCTGGGCTTGGACCTATGGAAAACCAACAAAGTAAAGCAGAGGATTTGAGAGGACCAGACAGAGGAGAAAGAAGGCAAGTGGTAGGAAAAACCTTGGATAGAGCATAAATTCTGGTTCTGCCCTGAACTGCCCAGAAGAGGGTGAGCACACCTACTCCTCCCCCACGTGCTGGACTTCCTTTTAAAGGTTTTCCCATTCTGATGAAGGAATGTCTTTATGTCCATGTTAGGCTCTGGGATGTACAACTTGTCCTCTGAATTTCAAGCATAATTATGATCTTTCTCACTTTACCCACCAAATCCTAAATATTAAATTAAAATTTAAAATCCAATTTTAAATTTAAAGGAATCCACCTATTTATAGGGAGAGCTAAAGTTCTCACTAGTACATACCTGACTTGACCCTGATCTGGAATAGTTATGTTGTTCTTTCAGAGAAAAGGGAAAGAACAGAATTTTTAAACTGGTACTAGAACCACCATCCCTTGCCCCTCCTCTTACTCGCGTGGCGCCCAATCTATGGCTTCTGTTGCCAGCTCTCCTGTTCTCAGTTATATTTCTCATATCCCTTCATGAAGCTTAATTATATACATCATCCAAATTCTGTGTTTCTTCAGTTTTGCAGCCAGGGTTTGACATTAGACAGCTACCTAAATTTTACCCTTTGGACGTGGGAAAACAAGGTCCTATTTGGGAGCCACAAAATCCTAGAGCCGAGGACAATTCTGTGCATATCAGTTGAGTGAGACAAGAGAGGACAGAGGAAATATTTATTGTTATAGACTACTACACCTATATGTGGAGGCTCAGTGAGTCATGGCCAGATAGCTTTAGCACAGAGAAGGTGGGCCTAGCCCCGTCAAAGGCAGAAGTCTCCCTGATTATAGTATGATTGTGTCAAGCAGATGTGACAAGGCCCTATGGGCCCTGGGAGCCTGGTGTCAGCAGGGGTAGGAGACTTGGCATGTGGCAGATCTACTTGTATTTTTTGTTTTGTTGTTGTTTTTTGAGACAGGGTCTCACTTTGTAGTTCAGGCTGGCCCTGAACTCACTAGCCCAGGCTGGCCTTGAGCTTGCAGCAATCCTGTCTCTGCCTCCTGAGTGCTGGGATTACAGGAGCGAGCCACCATGCCTAGCATTGTGGTATGTGATACCAGTGATTGAACTTGGGACCTTGCACTTGCCAGGCAGACGCCAGAACCATTGAGCTAAATCTCCAGCCCAATCTACTTGTAATTCTGAGTTTCCTTTTCTGTCAAATGGGAATGATGCTTCTTGGAAGAGGCGAGGTTACAGTGAAATGGGCATATAAGCTGCCTAGCACACAGGGAGTACTTAATGCATGTCCATCATTGTTATGTTGGAGAACAAGAAAGCATATAAATAATGTAGGGAGTTACAGCTGGCTCATGGGGACACTAGATCTTGTATGTCACTGTGGTCTCCTCTCCCTAGGGTCACTTCCCTCCAAAGGCCATTAAGATCATGCAGAAGAAGCCTGCCTGGAGGGAGGACCATGAGATCCAGGTTCTCTGCAACATCTTGCAATCTCTGGATAGCTTCCGAAACTACGAAGAGCCACTGCAGCTGCTGCTGGCCAAGGTCATGCGCTTTGAACGGTGAGTGAAAGGCACAGCACTTGGCCCCTGGGCTGGATAGAAAGAACCCAGCTGAGATGATGTACTATATCTTGTCCTGCCCACCCTGCTACAGGGTAACAGCCGTGATACCTGTTAGTTCACCTGGGTGCTAACTGGTGCAGGAGCAGCAGTTTATCTCATTCAATTATTGAGAGTCTTCCTACAATTAAAGAGATGCTGAATCTGGAAAGGTCCTGGTAGGACTTTCTGAAAGAATCTGCTCCAGGGCCGGAAATTTATCTCAGTGGTTCTGGTTCTTGCCTAGCAAGCACAAGGTCCTGAGTTTGATCCTTAGTAACCATATACAACAATACTAGGTGTGGTGACTCACACCTGTAATCCCAGTACTCAGGAGGCAGAGGCAGGAGGATTGCTGAGTTCGAGGCTTCCCTGGGCTACATAATGAGCTCAGGGCCAGCCTGAACTACAAAAAAGTGAGACCCTGTCTTTAAAAAAAAGAAGAAGAATGTGCTCCAGTTTCCTCATTTTTCTTATTACTTTTTTTGAGGCAGAGTCCCACTAGGTAGTAGTTCAGGTTGGCCTTGGATTCACTGTGTAGCAGATGCAGATCAACTATCTATGTTCTTTCCCCAGGTTTGGTCGCAGGCGTGTGATCATCAAGAAGGGGCAGAGGGGCACCAGCTTTTACTTCATCTTCCTAGGGAAAGTTGCAGTGACAGAGGATGAAGATGGTAGCAGTGCCTTCTTAGACACTCACCCAACATTGCTGCAGAAGGGCAGTTGCTTTGGGGTAAGGTCAGGGAAGAGGCATGGTCACTTGGGCTGGAGCTGAGGTAAAGAGGAGTCCTGCTCAAACCTCTTGGCCAGGCCCTATTTGGCCCCAGGGCTTTATCTGTCAAATGTTGAATGAGTTGGACCAGGTAATGTTCAAAGCTTACCTCTTCACCTGATGCTTAAAAAGTATGTTACCTATCTAACCCCTGAGACACTGTGACTCTACAGTCAGGCCTCTCCAGCTTCCTCTCCTCTGGCCTGTCCAGGCCAATTGCCTGTTTTTCCACCAGCAGTAGATGAAGAGGGGGGCACATAGGGGAGAAAGCAAGAGTTTGGTGGGGGCCAGGGAACCTGCAGTCAGAGGAGGAGACATTTCAGAAGGGAAATAGAAGGGAAGGTATGTGCCGAACTATGAGCAGAAAGCTCATAGTTCACCTCACCTGTGGCCTTTTCATGTCTACCCAACAGGAAAAGGCTCTTTTGAATGCCTCATTAAGGGAGGCCACTGTGGTCTGCATGGAGGAGACAGAGTTCCTGGTTGTTGACCGGGAGGACTTCCTTGCTAATAAGCTGGATAAGGAAATTCAAAAGGATGCTCAACATCGATTTGAATTATTTAGGTAACTACACTTCATCAACATCTTTCTCTCCCTCTTTGTTCCTTAGTGCTTGACTTTTCTTGGTAGGAAACATCCCAAGTTCTGTTCTCTCTGCCTTGAATGCTCTGAAATACCAATCTTCCACCCAGCTTTTCTGACTTGCCAAATTCCAGCCATATCTTCAACCCTCATTCAGTTGGCTTCCTTGTGGGATAGTAAAGATAAAACCAGCTAACATAGATTGAATACTTGCTGGGCCAGAAAGGGTGATAAGCACTTGCCACATCTAACCTCACATTCAATCCAGGAGGTTTGTTCTCTTATTTTCCTCAGTCTTTTTTTTTTTTTTCTTTTCTTCCCTAATACCAGGGATTGAATTTAGGACCTTGTTCTTGCAAGTCAGGTACAGTACTACTGAGTTAAATCCCTGGTCCTCTTTTCCTTAGTTTGTACATCAGAGAAGCAGGGCTTATGATAATGACATGCCCAGAATGTCTGATGTAGAAGTCCCTGGCCTCACTGTTACTTCATTAACCTACCCCATGTGTTGAACCCCAGAACAGAAAGTGTACCCCATCTCTGCCTACCTTGCATCTTGTGTTTCTTTAAAGTCTCATCGACACTGTAAATCTTCCTTTTTAGGTTTTTTGTTTGTTTGTTTAGTTTTCTTGAGACAGAGTCTCACTTTGTAGTTCAGGCTAGCCCTGGACTCACTACATAGCCCAGGCAAGGCTCAAACTCATGGCAATCCTCCTGCCTCTGCTACCCAAGTGCTGGGATTACAGGCATGAGCCACCACGTCCAGCCACACTGTAATTCTTGATTGAATAATAATTTCATACTATAATTTTATACTGTAATTTATATTTTCTGTCTGACAGTAAGCAGTATAGTGGTAGGGACAGCTTTGCTATTTTACCATTGTGATTCTCATTTTGTCACTGTGCCAGGCACATGCAGATGTCTAACAAATAAATATTGAATAAATCAGTTACAGGAGACAATTTCAGCTGCAAGTGGGGCTGAAAGTAAGCACTTTAGGTTATGGGACCCATATATAACAACAACAATAAAAACCAGAATTCATACATAGCAAAAGGTTTTGTTTTGTTTGCTTACATGAAACTAAATCTCAGGTCGCTATTCTTTAGTTATTTGCCTTTATGTAAAAGAGCAAAAATCCAGTGAAACATCTGCTCTGGTTTTAACAATACTGGTTCAGGTATGGCACAGCTGTAGAGATGGGTCAGAGAGTGCCTGGTCCCTGTGACTGGGACCAAAAAAGTTCCAGTAAAAGGGTGGAGCCTGGAAAGGGGAGGATTTCGTTCTGAAGGGCAGAGCTGTTCCATTTTTTCATACTGTGGAAAAATAGGTTCGACTTGTTATGTCTACTATTGGGCTTGTTAAAGGAAAATTCCATAGACTGATTAAATTTAATAGT
>PVIC010017115.1:17880-33322 GCA_004025085.1 Thryonomys swinderianus
TCAGGCTGGCCCTGAGCCCACTATGGTGCCCAGGCAAGCCGCCGTGAACTCAGCAATCCTCCTGTCTCTGCCTCCCGAGTGCTGGGATTACAGGCGTGAGCCACCACGCCCAGCATTATATGTGGTAACCGGGGATCGAACTCAGGTCCTTAGGCTTGCAAGGCAGGCGCCGGAACCACTGAGCTAACCCTCCGGCCCGCTACAGGTAATTCTAATACAGGACTGCTTGGAACTCTTTCTAAACAAAGTGATGGAGATCACTAAGTGTCAGCTGGGAGAAGGGGTTTGGTTTAACTGATGAGTTTAGTTTGTCTATCAGAGTGTTTCACTAAAATCTGATTTTATTGTAAAATCTTTAAGATTTTACATGCAAAGTCTGATTTCTAGCTTTGTGAATTCCAAACACAAAATAACAAATTATATTCTTCTGTGGTGCCCTGTGCCTGTAATTAAAAAGCTCCTACCCACTCCAAAGGAATTGCTTTTTTTCTCACTTTTATTTTCCTTTGAATTTTTATCCTCTCTAAGACCCAGTAATTGCTTGTGCTGCCACTAGAGGACAAAATCAGCAGCTGGTGGCTAGAAGTCCTTTGAACCTGGGAAAGTTGGAAAACATGATTTCCGGCCTGCATTGAAAACATAATGTCCATAATCAGTTGATTCTGAGCTGTTGATCATTTGGAGATACGTGGGAAATGGTTCTCCCCACAGATAAAGATACAATTAAAGACCCACAAGAGACTTTCCCAAGAGGAAATTTGGCATTTTGTTCTCTTAACACCTGCACTTCTTGGGTGTTAAATGCTTGTTGAATGAACATTGAATAAAGCTCTGAGCATAATGCCTGCATATAATAAGAGCTTATTAAATATTTGCTCCTTTCTTTTCCTTCCTTACCAAATGTAATCTGCCTTAAACCTTTAACCTTCATAGTGTATACCTTTGAGTTCCTACTGAAAAAGGAGAATATTTTTTTTGTTGTGAGATATCTTGTACAGGACTTCATGATGGCCTTGAACTCATTATGTAGCCCATGCTGGCCTTGAACTCATAGTGATCCTCCTGCCTCAGTCTCCTGAGTGCTGGGCTTACAGGTGTGTGCTACTATACCTGGCAAAAAAATGGGTAAGATTTTATAAAGGTGGGAAGTAAAAAGGATAAGTGGTGTATTTTTCTTATCGGTTATATCAGCAAAGTTTAAAGCATGAAAATGCTGTGTTAGCAGAGATGTAAAAGGTTCTATCTGGGATAGTTTGACAGTGGGTACAAAATTTAAAACATGTGAGCCCGAAGTTTAGCTCAGTGATTTTGGCACCTGCCTAGTAAGTGCAAGGTCCTGAGTTCGATCCTTGGTAACCACATACAACAATACTAGGCATGGTGATTTACATCCACCAGCAATCAGTATCACACCACAATGCTGGGTGTGGTGGCTCATGCTGGTAATCCCAGCACTTGGGAGGCAGAGGCAGAATTGTTGAGTTCAAGACTTGCTTGGGCTGCACAGTGATTTCAGGGCCAGCCTGAACTACAAAGCAAGACCCTATCTCAAAAAAAAATTAAGACATGTATAGAAATTATTCCTAAGGAGATAATCAAGTGTGGGCATTGTGTTAGGGTAAACTATATTATGCTGCAGTTATAAACAGTTCATTTTCTTTTTTTGACAGGGTCTCGTTTTGTAGTTTAGGCTGGCTCTGAGCTCACTATGGAGCCCAGGCAAGCCTCGAACTCAGCAATCTTCCTGACTCTGCCTCCCAAGTGCTGGGATTACAGGTGTGAGCCACCAAGTCTGGGTATTATAAACATTTCTTAAGGGCTGGAGATTTAGCTCAATGGTTTCGGTGCCTGCCTAGCAAGTGGAAGATCCCTGGTTCGATCCCCAGTAACCACATACAACAATACTGGGGCTGGTGACTTATGCCTAGCAGCAACCAGTACCACATCGAACAATGCCAGGCATGGTGTTTCACATGCAGGAGGCAGAGGCAGGAGGATTGCTGAGTTCCAGGCTTTCCTGGGCTACATAGTGAGCTCAGGGCCAGCCTGAACTATGAAGCGAGACCCTGTCTCAGAAACAAAAAACAGTTCTTATGTCTCAGTGGAGTAACTGAGACTTAATCCTTCATCACACTACTTGCCCATAGGAAGAAGTCAGTGGCACAAGCCACTTGAAACTGTCTTCATCCACACTTCCATGGTCACCAATTAGTTAGGATAGGAGAAAGCAATATTGAGAATCAAACACTTCATTCTAAAGATGCTACCCAGAGTACTGCAAGTCCCTTTGCTAAGGAAATCCAAGGAGATTGGTCAAAGCAAGTAAGGCCATGACCAATTTAAAATGTGAAAAATAAATCCTACCATATGTTTGGGAAGAAAATGAGTATTTGTGAACTGTCTTAATGATCTATGGAGGAATTAAGAGCTCTGTACTAGAATATATGTTGCTTCCTACTGTAGGTAAGAGAAGCCCAACCACAAGTGGCTTATTAAGTAGGAATTAATTATTCTCATATGATAATCTAGAACAAAGCATTCCATGGCTAGAAACCAGGTCCTTTGTAGTTTTTCCCCTCATCATCCATAGCTATACCATTCATCTCAACATTTACAATGTTGCTTTTTCACTTGTGGCCATCAACCTGAGTTTCAGGCAGAGACAAACTGGGAGTTCTGTCCAGCAGTGTTCTACTTATATGTCATTAGCCAGAACTGAGCCATTGTCATCCTCACTGCTGATGAGTTTGGGGAAATGGTAATTTATTTCGTCTTTTAAACTGGAAACGTTGTCCTGAACAAAACTGGGGTTATATGTAGCACTAACATATTAGAAACAACCAAATATGAATCTTGAAAAAGCATTTTCTTGAGATATATACTCAGTAAAGACTTTAAATCTAAACTGTACAGCTTGATAAATTTTGTATACACATTATACCTGTGTAATCATCACCCAATTTAAGATTAAGAACATTACTACCTGTCCAGAAGACTCTTTTTTGGCCCTTCTCAGATAAAATTCCCCTAAAAGCTAACTACTCTCATATCACCACAGATACTCACTGTGTTTGTCTTCTTTTGCTTAAATGGATTTTTTTTTTTTTTTGAGACAGAGTCTCACTTTGTAGTTCAGGCTGGCCCTGAGCTCACTATGTAGCCCAGGCAAGCCTGGAACTCAGCAATCCTCCTGTCTCTACCTCCTGAGTGCTGGAATTACAGGCGTGAGCCACCATGCTGGCACTGTGGTATGTGGTACTGATTGCTGGTGGGCGTGAGTCACCACGCCCAGCATTGTTGTATGTGGTTACCCGGATCAAACTCAGAACCTTGCACTTGAGAGGCAGGCACAGGAACCACTGAGCTAAATCTCCAGCCCAATATGTTCTTGATATATTACTGACTTCCTAAAAAGGGCACGTTTGTTTTACATACCCAAACCCACTCGTGAAAACTTGTATGTAGCTATCTTATACATTCATAGAGAAAAGTTTGAACTAATATCATTATTCATATTAAGATTAATATGTTAGTTTATATAAATAGAGGTGGGGAAGGGAATGGGAAAAAATAACTTGTACACATTCTCAATGTTGATTGTGATCACAGTATGTATATAAAATGTATCAATAGGGCCAGAGATTTAGCTCAATGGTTCCAGCTCTGCCTAGTAAGCACAAGGTCCTGAGTTCAGTCCCTGGAAACCACATACAACAATACTGGTGTGGTGACTTACACCCACCAGCAGTCAGTACCACATACCACAGTGCTGGGTGTTCTGGCTCACACCTGTAATCCCAGCATTTAGGAAGTAGAGGCAGGAGGGTTGCTGAGTTTGAGGCTTGCCTGGGCTACAAAGTGAGACCCTGTCTCAAAAAGCAAAACAAAACAAATATGTTGGTACTAGTTATTTCTGGCTATTTAGATAATTATAGTTTTAATGTTGTTTTCTTCTGTTTAATTTTAGAGTAATTTTTAATTTATATAGAAGGTTGCAAAAACAGTATAAACAGTACTTTACTAAAATTTGCCAGTTAACATTTTGCCACATTTGCTTTTATATTCGCCCTGCTTAAATCATTGGAATATGATTATCATCATTTATTTCTGTGTACTTTAAAAAAAAAAAACCATTCTCACTGGTTTGATCCCCGATACTGCAAAAACAAAATAAAACAAAAACCAGAAAAAACAAGGATGTAGTCCTGCCTGGCCTTGAACTCTTTATGTATCCCAGGCTGGCCTCAAACTCAAGATCCTCCTGTTTCAACTTTCTGAGTGCTGGGATTATAGGCATGTGCCTCTGTGTTTGGCTATTAGTGATAAAATCAGAAATCAACTACAATAATTATAAAAATCAAGGAATATAATACTAACAGAATGTATAATTCTAAACTAGTCAATTTTACCAGCTGTCTCAATGATGTCTTTCTGATGACTTTTCCCAGTAGTAGCATTGTACAGTAGTATCTTGGCTCATGAATGCTTCTGTTCATAAAGAGTTTCTCAAAAGTGTTTGACAAAATATTATATCCATTCACAAGCTGTACATTGGTTACAAATACAACTGTGGCCATCTACTCATACAAACACAAACATGGCCATCTTGCCCAAAGTCATAAATTAAGTTCATGAATTGAGGTACCACTGTATTTCAGGTTTTTTGTTTGTTTGTGTTTTTTGTTTTTTTGAAACAGGGTCTTGCTTTGTAGTTCAGGCTGGCCTTGAGCTTACTGTGTAGCCCAGGCGAGCCTCAAACTCCCAGCAATCCTCCTGCCTCTGCCTCCTAATTGCTGGGATTATAGGCATATTCTACCATGCTCAGGTATATTTAGTTTTTATGCTTCTTCAGCTATTCGTATTTTTTAATGATGAGTAGATAGGAATTTTATTAGGGAGAAAGAAAAAAGGAATATAAAACAACTTCAAATAGAAACAAAATGGAGTCCGTTATAGTACAAAGAGCCTTCTTGCAAAGACTTGCTTGTCTGGTGTTGGGGCTTAACCCCTTATTTGTATCTCCTGATTTGTCTAGGGCAGCTGTGAAGTCCTGCGGCTGATAGACCTTGGGAATTCCCCTTACTATTATAAGTGGATCTGGCAGCATCTGGAGCTTATAGATGACAAACCTCTGAGGTTTCATGTCAATGGTAAGCCATATGGCCACATCAGGTGGCCTGAAGTGCTGCTGTGGGCACCCGAATTCTGCCTACTTCCTAGCTCTAGAGCTGGGGATTATAGGCCTGAACTATCACCCCCAGGCTTTGCTGGGCTATCAACAGTTTTGTTTTATTTTCTGTTTGTATGTGGAGGGGTGGTACTAATGATTGAAGCCAGGGGGCACTGTACCACTATGCTAAATCTCTAGACCTTTTAATTTTTAGTTTGAGACAAGATCTTACTAAATCCCTTTAAGTTGCTCAGGCTGGGCTCAGTTTTACCACCTAGAGTGCTGAGATTATAGGTATTTGCCACTGCACCAGCTTTTGACACAGATATTTAGGATTGAACTATTTATCACTGTAAAGTGAACATTTTTATCCCTGATAATATTTTTTGCTCTAAAGACCCAGTTCTGATTTTGTTTGTTTGTTTTTTGAGACAAGCTCTTACTATGTTGTTGAGACTGGCCTTGAACTCACTAGGTAACCCTGGCTGGCCTCTAACTCATGTCAGTCCTGCTGCCTCAGCCTCCTGAGTGCTGGTATTACAGGTGTGTGCCATCACACCCAGCTTCTGATGTTAATTTAATCACTCCTTTTGATTTAATTTAGCTTCATTTTGGTTAGTATTGGTTTGAAGTATCTTTTTCCATCTTTTTATGTCTACTCCATTTGTGTCTTTATATTTAAAATGGGCTTTGTGCTGTTACTGAGTTCTGGGGATTTGAGATCTTCTAGAGGTGGTTTTTAGGTTCTTCTTGTTTTGAAAAATGAATTGAACAAAGTAAGTAAAAATTAGTAAGGTTTTATAATTTTAGAATGGTTGTCACATCTTATTCTATCTATCTATCATCTATCTATCTATCTATCTATCTATCTATCTATCTATCTATCTATCTATCTATCTATCTATCTATTTTTGAGACAGGTTCTCGCTTTAATAGTTCAGGCTGGCCCTGAGCTCACCTTGAACTCAGCAATCCTCCTGTCTCTGCCTCCTGAGTGCTGGGATTATAGGCGTGAGCCACCACGCCCCGCACTGTGGTATGTGGTATTGATTGCCCGTGAGCATGAGTCACCATGCCCAGTGTTCTATGTGGTTACCGGGATCGAACCCAGGACCTTGTGCTTGTGAGGCAGGTGCCGGAACCACCGAGCTAAATCTCCAGCCCCAACATATTTTATTTTTTGAAGCAAAGTATTTATTGTTACATTTTAGATATACACAATGATGACATTTGTCATAGGAAATTTGTTCCTGTACATGATACATGTTGCTTCTTTTCTTTCTTCCCATTCCTTTCAACCCCTCTTCTTCCTTTCTTTTTGGTATGGAGAATCAGACTCAGGACCTTGTACTTGCCAGGTAGGTTCTGTGTTGCTGAACTAAATCCTTAGCCCTTGCTCTTCTTATTTACAAAAGCTTTGTTTTCACTTTTTCCTCTTCTATTCCTTTTTCTTGTCTTGTCTCTCCCCACCTTCCACTCTTATTTCCTTCCTCATTTAAACATTTTCCTCCCATTGTCCAGAATCTTAATACATTTGGACCTTATTTCCACTTTTGGTTTCTCATACCAGAGGAAGAATGTGGTATTTAAACCTCCAAGTCCAGTTTCACTTAAGATTACAGTCTCAAGTGCACTCATTTAATTAGAAACATCTCAAACTCATGCTTCTTTATGGCAGAGTAGTGCTTCATTGTATTAAACAACTACATCTTGGGCCGGGGAATTAAATCAGTGGTTCTAGCGTCTGCCTTGCAAGTACAAGGTCCCAAGTTCAATCCCCTGTAATCGTATACCAAAGTGCAGGGTGTGGTGACTCACGCTTACCAGCAATCAGGGCCACAATGCTGGGTGTAGTGGCTCATGCCTGTAATCCCAGCACTCAGGAGGCAGAGACAGGAGGATTGCTCTGAGTTTGAGGGTTGGCTGGGCTACATAGTGAGCTCAGGAAGGCCAACCTGAACTACAAAGCAAGACCTTGTCTCAAAAAATAAAAAAATAAAAAACTACATCTTTATCCATTCATCAGTTGATGGACATTTGCGGGTGTTTCTGAGATTTAGCTATTACAAATGGTGCTACTGTGAACATATGTATTCATGTATCTCTGTTCTATGATGCTTTAACTCTTTCAGTAAGCTACCATTTGGGGAATATGACCATTTTTACTATATTGGTTCTTTCTGCCCACAAAGAAGGGATATCTTTGCATTTTGTGATATCTTCTTTTTCAGAGTACTGTCATTTTCCATGGATAGGTCTTATATTTCCTTTGTTAGATTGATTCCTAGGTATTTTGTTTTTTGGATGCTTTTGTAAAAGGTGTTGTTTCCCTAATTTATCTCTCAGTTTATTTGTGCATGGAATGCTGTTTATTTTATTTATTTATTTTTTAGTTTTTTTGAGACAGGGTCTCAGTTTGTAGTTCAAGCTGGCCCTGAGCACACTATGTAGCCCAAGTTAGCCTCAAACTCACATCAATCTTCCTGCCTCTGCCTTCTGAGTGCTGGGATTACAGGCATGAGCCACCACACCCAGCATTGTGGTATGTAGTATGAGGGATTGAACTAGGGACCTTGCGTTTGCCAGGCAGACACCAGAACCATTGAGCTAAACCCCCAGCCCTGCTGTTAATTTTTGAGTACTCAGTTTGTATCAAGCTACATTACTGAATTTGGTTTTAAATCCAGAAGTCTTTTGTTGGCATTTTTTGGGTCTTATACATAGAATATCATGTCATCCACAAATCACGATAATTTAGCTTCTTCCTTTCCTATCTTTTATTTCCTTTTATTCCTTTTCTTGTCTAGTTGCTATGGTTAATATTTCCACAACTATATTGAAGAAGAGTGATGACATTGAACATTACTGACTTGTTCCTGATTTTAGAATGAAAGCTTTTAGTTTTTGTCCATTTAGTATGACAAACTATTGTTGTCATCATTGATTTGTCATAGATGGCTTTTATCAGATTGAGATAAAGACCATTTATTATAATTTTCTATAGTTTTCTTTTAATATAAATCGGTGTTGGGCTTTGTAAAATGCTTTTTATGCATCTATTGAGATGATCTTAGAAAGGTTTTATAATTTTAGAATGGTTGTCACATCTTATTTATTTATTTATTTATTTTTTGAGTCAGAGTCTCTCTTTGAAGGCTGGCCCTAAGCTCTGTATGTAGCCCAGGCAAGTTTCAAACTCACAGTAATACTCCTGCTTCTGCCTCCCAAGTGCTGGGATTATAGGTGTGAGCCACCACGCCCACACCTGGCATTGTGGTATGTGATATTGATTGCTAGTGGGTGTGAGTCACCATGCCTGGCATTGTGGTATGTGGTTACCGGGAATTGAACTGGGGACCTTGCACTTGCAAGGCAGATGCTGGAACCACTGAGTTAAATCCCCAGCCTAATCATATAGTTTTTGTTCCTGGTTCTGTTAGTATAGTGTATTACGTTTATTGATTTGTGTATGTTGAACCATCCCTGCATCTCTGGAATGAATCATACTTGGTAATGGTGTGTAATCTTCTTAATGATTTGCTATATTCTGTTTGTCAGTATCCTATTGAGGACTTTTGTGTTCATTAAAAGATTGCCCTGTTGCTACAGGCGTGGTGGCTCACACCTGTAATCCCAGCAGTTGGGAGGCAGAGACAGGAGGATTGCTGAGTTAGTAGTGAGGCTTGCCTGGGCTACATAGTGACCTCAGGGCCAGCCTGAACTACAAAGCGGGACCCTGTCTAAAAAAAAAAAAAAAAAAAATTGGCCGGGCGTGGTGGCTCACTCCTGTAATCCCAGCATTTGGGAGGCAGAGACAGGAGGATTGCTGAGTTCGAGGCTTGCTTGGACTACATAGTGAGCTCAGAGCCAGCCTGAACTACAAAGCGAGACCCTGTCTCAAAAAGAAAGGAAAAAAAAAAAAGATTGCCCTGTGGTTCTCTTTTTTGGTTGGATCTTTTTCTGGCTTTGGTGTCAGGGTAATATTTGCTTTCAGGAATGAATGTAGGAGTATGGCTTCCCTTTTAATTTCATTAAAGAGTTTGAAAAGTAGTGGTATTTAGTCTCTTAAATTTCTTGTGGAATTCAGCAGCAAATATGTCTGGGCCTAGGCTTTTCATTTTTGGTGGGTTTTTAATTACATCCTGAATTTCACTGACTGATATTGGTTTATTTATAATTTTTGTATCTTTTTGATTCAGCTTTGGTAATTTATATGTATGTAGGAATCTGTCCATTTTTTGTATTTTCCATCATGTTAGTATACAGGTTCTTGTATCTTGTGGATTTCTACAGGATCTGTTGTTATTTCATCCATTTCATTACCAATTGTATGGATTTGAATCTTTTGTTTCCTTTTTTGATAAGATTGGCTAAAGGTTTGTCAGTTTTATTTATTTTTCACAGAAACAACTCTTTGACTCACTGATACTTTGTGTTACTTAGTCTTCATAACATTAATTTCCACTCTGATCTTTATAATTTTCTTTTATGTACAAGCTTTGAGCTTGACTTGCTCTTCTTTTGCTAGAAGCTTGAGTTTCAATATTAGGTTGTTTATTTGAGCTCACTGTTTTTCTGATATGGGAATTCACTGCTATAAATTTCCTTCATAGAACTGCTTTCATTGCATCTCATAAGTTCTGGTATGTTGTATAGGGATTGTCATTAGTTATAGAAACTGATTTCTTCTTTAATTTCATCCATGTTGAATTTCTGGTATCTTGACTATTATGTGTATTGGTGTATATATTTTTATTATGAGCATTTGGAGTTTTATGTACCTTGCTTATTTGTATGTCAAATTTTTTTTCCCTGCCAGGGAAGTTTTCTGCCATTCTTCTGTGAATAGATTCCTTATGTCATTTGCACGATCTGCTTTTTCATTGACTCCGATAAATCTTGTTATATTACTCTATAAAATCTAGCAGCTGTTGGACTGATTTTTCATGGTCCCTTGCTATTTTTTTTTAAGACAGGGTCTTACTTTGTAGTTCAGGTTGGCCCTGAGCTCACTATGTAGCCCAGGCTAGCCTCAAACTCACAGCAATGCTCCTGCCTCTTCCTCCCAAGTGCTGGGATTACAGGCGTGAGCCACCACACCTAGCACTGTGGTATGTGGTACTGATTGCTGGTGGGTGTGAGTTACCATGCCTGGCATTGTGGTATGTGGTTACTGGGGATTGCACTGGGGACCTTGTGCTTGCAAGGCAGATGCTGAAGCCACTGAACTAAATCCCTGGCCCTCCCTTGCTATTTTTAAGAAATTTTTCTTTTCATGATCCCTACAATCCGGTCTTCTATATCTAATATTCTGTGGTCACATTGGTTCATTCTGTGTGTATACTTTCAGTAGAATATTTAATTTCCTGGATATCTGTTTCATGGATTCCATCTCTTTCCTATGTTGGGTGTTCATAGTTTCCATAATTTTCCTAAACTCTTCTATTTTTTTTTAAATCTATATCTGCTCTGGAGTCACTAACCATGTCTTTCATTATGGTCACTATCTCTGTCATTATCTGAGAAACTTTCTGCTTTGATTTTTTTTTCTTTCCTAGAGCCTCATTCATCTACTTTTTATGCTGTTACCACTTCAGAGAGGCCAGGTCAGTAGGTTTTGAATTATTTCACTTCATTGCTCCCTGAAATTTTCTTTAATGAGCTGGAAATTTGGAGTTGCATCTTGCTTAAGTGTCTTCTATTTTCTCTTTTTGTTTGTTTGTTTAATTCTTGGGCTGCTGCTTGTAAATTGCTTATAGCAAGAAGTTTAATTATTAGTATTTAGAACCTTAGGAAATGACTACTTCTCAGAGATGTCTTTAGGTATAGCTGGGTTTTAGGTTTTGAGTCTGTTGTAAGGTTTTATCACTTAAGCTGGATGTGGTAGCGCATGGCTGCAATCCTTCCCTGTAATCTCAGCCCTGGAGAGCCTAAGGCAAGAAGATCACTACAAGAGGCCAGCCTGGACTACAGTGTGAGTTCAAAGCTACCCTGAACTACATAGTGAGACCTTGTCTCAAAAAAAAAAAAACAACAAAAAAGTCCTACCTCTTCATTTATTGGGGATGAGAAGTTGCTGCCTATTTGGCCTAGCCCTGGGTTTCTTAGCACTGGCTTATATTATTGTTTATGACCCTTAGGCAATCTCAGTCTTCACAGTCCTCCTGCTTCAGCTTCCTAAGTGCTGGGCTTGCATACATGTGCCACCTTGCCAAGTGTCTTAGTCTTTATCACATCAGTTAGGGTAGATTTATGGGCTATACTTTGGTGTCACCATCCCCCCAGCCAGCAAAATCTCTGGGCACTTATCTGGAGGCAGTGGTAGAGTTCATCACTATTTTCCACCTTCCAGGGATGATTGGTCTTCATTGTCTGATGGTCAGTGTTTTAAAAACTATTTTTTCAGGGGTGTGTGTGTGTGTGCGTTATTCCATCTTGGCTGGAAGGAGAAGTCTACATAAGGTTTTGAAATAGCTAACTTTAATTACATGGATATAACGAGATTTAATTAACTTTTTATGATAGTTTTTTTACAAATTTTAACTCTTCAGTGGTAATTTGTGGTGGGATTATCTTTGTATTCTTGGTCAAGGAAACAAATTCTTTTTTTGGTACTGGGAATTGAACTCAGGACCTTGCACTTGCAAGGCAGTTGCTGGAACCACTGAGTTAAATCTGTGGCCTAGGGAAACAGATTCTTAAACTTAGTACATCAAATAATGGAACCAGTACATACTGACTAGGTCTATTTAAAATATTGATAGATATTGCAAACATGCCTCTTAAAAAGGTCATACTCAGAGCTTGTTTTTTGTTTTTTGAGATAGTATCACTGTGTAGCCTAGGCTGGCATTGAACTCAGGGAAATTTTCCTACTTCAGTCTCCCAAGTGCTGGAATTAGAAGTGTGCACCACCATGTCTGGGTTTCAGACCTTTGTATAAGTTCTTATTAAGCTGTACCTATTCCTTGCGGAGTTTGGGTTTGTTCCTGTTAGCATTTCTTTTTTAAGACTTGGAATTAGCTTGTGATAAAGTGCTAGCATGCATGAGATCTTATATTCAATCACCAGCACTTAAAAATGAAAATAAAAACCCCAAAACACACAAGACTCCACTGCTTTTTAAAATTACTGTTATTGAAGTAGACTTTTATGGAATAAAATGCATTCATTTAAAATATGTAGTTCAACAAATTTTGACAAATTTATACCTCCAAGTAATCCCCACAATCAAGTTATAGAATATTTTTATCATCCCAGAAACATTGTTTGTGCCCCTTCCCAGTCAGTCTCCACTCCTAACTTTGGTCTTAGACAACCATCAGTTGTGCCCTTTTTTTTAGTACTATGGAATAAATCCAGGGTTGTCTACCATTTTGTTACATCGTCAGCCTTCTGTTTCTATTTCTTCCTCTTTTTTTTTTTTTTTGCCATATTAAGGTCTGAACATAGGGCCTTCACACCAAGTTACATCCTCAGTACCACATTTCTGTACTAATCATTTATTTTCTATTGCTGTTACTGCCCCAATTTGAAAGATAGATAAATATAATCTATTAATGGAAGTATATGAGCTTTGAATCAGAGACCTGAGTTCAAATCAAGCTTCAACCTTTTTCTGTACAACTTGAACTCCTGCTGTTATCTTGTTTCTTCAATTAGACTAACCACACTTTTCCAGATGTAACAGATAGAAAGCATCCAGCATAGGGTCCTTCCCAGAGGGACATTTATGGAGGTTATAATGTTTTTCTTTTCTAACTGTCATGCAAGTTGTAATGATGCTTTCACCGCCATTACCTGTTATATATGCAAAGACCCATTAATATCCTTTCCTATGCTTTCTCTAACAGAACCAGATCCTATGGAGAGATTTAAGGAATTCCAGATCAAATCATATCCTGTACAGGACTTCAGTTCTTTGAAACTTCTGCATCTCCAACAAGCCAGGAAGAAAAAGGGTGCACAGTTCAGTGATCCAACCAAAACTTCAGGAAATAGTCTTCCTAGGATGCTGGGCCCAAAGATCAAGTAAGCTTAACTCTTGGTAGATAGAAGGGCCCATGTGGTTATAAAAGGGACAGAAGATATTACTTCCATGGCAGAAATTTGGTGGCAGTCTGGGAGGGGCAGAGGTGGCACATACAGGTAAACCCCAAAGAGATGGTTGTATATGTGAGGCAGTCTAGAACAGTACTAGATTTCAAACACAGGACCTGTATTTGCTGCCTATAACTCACAGGGCCACTTTAAGTATGCAGGGCCTCAGCAAGTCATGTAAGGAAGAAGGGCAGGAAGAATCTTCTGGCTGTGGTATTCTATGTATGTGCTGATGAATCCTTTTGACTTTGAGCGTCTTCAGAAAATTTTACCCAGCAGGGCCAGAGATTTAGCTTGGAAGTTCCAGCGCCTGCTTAGCAAGTAGGTCCCTGGTTTGAGCCCCAGTAACCACATACAACAATACCGGGTGCGGTGGCTCATGCCCACCAGCAATCAGTACCACATACCACAAATGCCAGGCTTGATGGCTCAAGCGTATAATCCCAGCACTCGGGAGGCAGAGGCAGGAGGATTGCTGAGTTCAAGGTTTGCCTGGGCTACATGGTGAGCTCAGGGCCAGCCTGAACTACAAAGTGAAACCCTCTCTCAGAAAAAACTTAACCCAACTAAGGGAGGCAGCTGTATAGTAGCTTATCTTTGTCAAACAAAACAATCTGTTCAAGCCTGGAGTGGTGATACATGCTAGACAAGAGAATTGTAAATTTCAGCCAGAGCCTGGACAATTTGGTGACTTAAGGAGACCCTATCTCCTATTTAAAAACAAACAAACAAAAACATAACAAAACAAAAAGAAGAGGGTGTAGTGGGGTAGGCAGGCAGGGTTATAGATGTAACTCAGTGTGAAGGCCCTGGGTTTAATAACCAGTATTACCAAACAGTAACAGAAAACAAACATATAAAAACCATGAACAAAAAACATTTCAGGCAGTTCCATTTTCATACAGTTATGTTAGAAATTTTAAAAATGTAATTATTTTATTACAAGTTTGAGCCCAACTTGGACAACTTAATGAGATCCTGGCTCAAAATAAAAACTAAAAAATAGCCGGGCGTGGTGACTCATGCCTGTAATCCCAGCACGCGGGAGGCAGAGACAGGAGGATTACTGAGTTCGAAGCTTGCCTAGACTACATAGTGAGCTCAGAGCCAGCCCGAACTACAAAGCGAGACCCTGTCTCAAAAATAAATAAATAAATAAATTTTAAAAAACTAAAAAATGGGCTGAGGATGTTGCTCTGTGTAAAAGCCATGGGTTCAATTCTCCCAGTTATCCACAACCCCCAAATTTGCTTCCTCCACATGAACTTTCAGTCAAATAGGCTTGAGTCCAAACCCTTTCCTGGGTGACTTGAACTCTTTGAAGTCCAAGCAGGTTTGCCTTCACTGCATCAGAGCATGAGCCACTTCACAAAACTGGTATTTAAAAGGACCCTATCCCCTTTCTTTCCCAGTTTTTCTCACCTTCAAGGTCATATTCTTCTAGGAAGGGAGCTGTCAGTATGTAGTATAGTAGTGCTGGTTATCTGGGGCCTCTTGAGCTGGCTGTATTATGATGAGTCCTCTTTAACAAGCTGTCACATTTCAGATCCAGGCGTACTCATTCAGTCAAATGTCCCATGTTCAAAACCAAGTTTGGTGAGCTCCCCAAGGAGGCAGCAGTGGGAGGCTACATGAAAATCCACACTGTGGAGCAAGGAGAAATTGTGGTAAGTGTGCAGAGAGCTTTGTTCATAATACAGTGTGTAGCATGAGTGGGCAGGGAGTGAGTAAGGGAGCAAAAATTTAGAAACACTCCTTTCTGTTAGGTGATGCTAGGAAATAGCACTGATTTTTAAGGTACTATAAGGGTTTTGTGGCTTTTTTTTTTTTTTTTTTTGAGACAGGGTCTTACTTTGTAGTTCAGGCTGCCCCTGAGCTTACTCTGTAGCCCAGGCAAGCCTTGAACTCAGCAATCCTCCTGCCTCTGCCTCCCAAGTGCTGGGATTACAGGCATGAGCCACCACGCCCAGCACTGTGGTATGTGATATTGATTGCTGGTGGGCGTGAGTCACCACGCCCAGCATTGTATGTGGTTACCAGGATTGAACTCAGGACCTTGTACTTGAGAAGCAGGCGCTGGAACCACTGAGCTAAATTTCCAGCCCTATATAGGATTCTTAAGAATTCTTTAAGTGCCGGGCTTGGTGGCTCACGTCTGTAATCCCAGCACTC